>CAJDYZ010011470.1:55372-66251 GCA_903986555.1 Heterotrigona itama
CCGCCGAAACTATTTTTCTTATTTAATCAAAACTAGTTTTCTCAAATATCCTTCATTATATCAATGTTTCTCTTAACAATATAGGAATTACTTACAAAATTTTATTTTAACGTTCATTTTGAACGTTAACGTTCATTTTGATTTAAATCAATATTAACGAAACATCATTAAAATTTGATTTTAGGCAAAACTAAATATGTACTATTTTATCTTAAATAATATTTTCAAAACTTTAAATCGCTTATATTAACATTAACGCTTGTTTCAATATCAATTTTGATTAATAACGTACGAAATAATTAATCAAAACTAGTATTGAAAAAAGACATTTTAGAACTAGCATTAAATATAAGATCGTACTACAATTTGGATTTTAACTGTAACACCATACTAATAACTAAACTTCAGATATTTAGGCAAATGTATATTTTTATAAAAAATAAATACGGAAGCAGAATGTACAAACAAAAACTTATTTTGTTAACAGAAACAAACCAAGGAAATTGTTTAGATGTTCTCCACGTGAATTGAGTTGCACGTAAATGAGTTGCATATCTTTGTATATTATGCATATTTATGTATTGCATATCTTATGTATACATTTTATACATATTTATATGTTTTTTACATATTTAACGGATCTTAACATGTATACATCTGCATAAATATCCACTGTCTACTTAATCAATATATATTTCTTTTCAAAACCGTTTAAATAAAATTCTTAATGTAAAATGTGTACTTTCAAAAAATTCTCTTTCTTCTTATAAATATTAATTAACAATTAATATTTATATATTTTTATTTGTATATAATCTTGAATTAATATTTTGTGCACAGTTGAACAATTATATATTAAAGTACTGAAATAAACTAAATAAATAGTTTTAAAGTAGTATTTTAAAAATTTAATCTTTTATGAAATGTTCTTAAAGATTTTTTAGAATAATTATTTTTATAAGGTATCTTAAATTGATCAAATTTAACATTTTCTATTAAACTTTTAATAAGAAGATTAAATTCCTACAATACTAAAAAAATATCTTTTAATCTTTTCAAATACTCAAATATTTTTGAACAAAAAAGATATTTTTCCAAGATACCTGACGTTACCGTATTGTATACCTGTAACGTTGATATTCATTGTAATCATTTAACACAAATAAAAGTACGATAATAGAGCTCATATATTACCGTAATCTTCTCTGAATACTTCATAGAGATTTGTACACATACAGCGAAATACATTACGCGAAGAAGATAGTTTAACTTTTTACTTGTATTCCCTTTATAACTTCGTCGTTTTACTGAAGTTTCTTATCATTAGTTCCATATGATGAACTTTTACTTATTTTAGACATTCCAATCATTCTTTGCATAAGCAGATAAACTGTAATGTTGAAATTAAAAATATTAGTCTTTATATAGCGATAAATATAAGAAATATAAAACTATATATCGTATTAAAATACTTGCTTAAAAGGATATAAATATAAGAAATATAAAACTATATATCGCATTAAAATACTTGCTTAAGAGGATACTGCTTGCTCCTATTAAGAAATAAATTATCGATCCAGACAAGAGAAGATTGATCAAATAATAAAGTATTGGTGTTATCACCACCACTGCCCAGCAAATTATATTAACAAGTGAATAATATCGTCTTTTTATTATAGACCTTTCTAATTTGGGTACCCCACTAATTGCAAAGAAATCACCTGTTTCCTCAAAACTTTTTGCCATACGATCCTACGAAAAAAAGAAAAAAAGAAAAAAAATACGAACAATTTCGTAGCTAATTTTATTAATTTTAAATAAAATCGTACTTTTTTCTCATAAAGTTTATGTAACCATTCTTCAGCACCTTTCTCGTCTTCTGGCACTTCATCTAATGGTATCCTGGAAATACTCAGGTATGCTGTGACCTGTTTTCCCTGTAGTAAGTTTGTTAATGTTGGTTTTATAGGATCATCTGATTTAAACTGTAGTTGCATGTCATAAATATCAGTAATTTTCCCTCGCATGTGCGGTAAACTTGCTACAAAACCCTTTGTTCGTGGTGTTAAATGATAATTTAATACTGGAAGACCCGCTTTTTGGGCAAATTTTTGACTGGCTTCTAGTTTTTGTGCTGTAACTCGTGTCCCTTCAGCACACAGAAGTAACTGCATAAATTAATAATTTCAAATTATTTCTATAAAACAAATTTTACTATCATTCTATAATTCTTACCGTTATGCTATCTGGATAATTTACAAGTTCATTAATTAAAGAAGTAATTATTTCTTTATCCTTCTCCCAATTTCTTTCCATAAATATAAATTCAGCAAATCTCCATGCCCAACCAAATGTCGGAACATACTGCAGTGATTTTTTCACATATGCTTTGCAATTCTGAAATATACAAAATTTGGTAGTATTAGAATATAATTGTAAGTTATTCTCTCAATTGATTTTTTATATAGAATATTGAAACTAACACCAAGTACTCCAGTACGGTCACATAGGATCCAACCACAAATCCAATCTATTTCATACCTGTGATTCATTATTACATATTTATGATCTTTTTTAAATTTCTCTAAATCATCTTTGTTCATATAAAGTACAAGCTCTAATCCAGACCACCATTCTGCTACAAATACAAACTCTGAAAAAAAATTTCAATTACACACAATTAGAAAAAATATTTTCTTTTTATTTAATTTGAATACTAGAATTAGATCTCAAAAATATCATAATTACAACTATATAAAGAATAACAAACTTACGACTATATAAAGAATAACAAAGGTAGTAATTAATCTTGCGATAAAGATATTTGGAAAAAGGTCTTAGACCAAAGTACAAAAAACATTGGAAGAAATTGATAATCAGCCCTGATGTAAGAAAAGTTACACCAAATATTATGTAAATCACATTAGATTGCTTCAACAGTGATAGCAATCCCATCTTTCACAATTTTTCTCATATGTCTTTAGAAAAAATAAAATATACATATGTATCTCTTGGAAATTTTTAATTTTGATACCTGCAAAAAAAAAGTTAAAGATATTCAGTGCTAAAAAGTAATGTTAAAACGTTTTAATTTTCTTAATCTTTAATCTTGAAATAAAAACTAAATTAACTAAATTAATACTTGACATATTAACTAGAGATTTTTATTTTACATACAGGGTGTCTCTTTCTATCTGCAACCTCTAAATATCTTTTTTACAATTGTAAGAATGCAAAAATATTTTACACGCAATTTGAATGATATTAAATGATCAATATTCCATTTATCCTGTTTTTTTAAAGATTGTTTTTTTCAAAATTTTCGAAGTCATAGATATTTTTCTCAAATAAATACACATTTTTCATTTATTTATTTAAAAAATATATTTAAAAAATTGTCATATATAATTGTAAAAATATGTTCAACGTATCAGATATACTTACAATTTATAATTACGAAGTAATCATAAAAGCAATATATGAATAATATAAAAATAAATAAATATAACGTGATAATTATTGTTAATACAACTAATATATAAGTCACGATGTATATACGAACATTCTTGTATATAAAACTACATAAATAAAACAATTTGAATCTGAATATACAAAAGTAATAAACGAAACGTATTATTATTCGCATAAATTTTGCATTACCTAAGTTATACGTGCATAGTATACACGTGTCATTTTATTATACGTTCAAAATTTATTTATTGGATCGTAAGTATAAACTTGAAATAAAAATTAAGAAGAGTATTATGTTAGTAAATAAAATTTAATTAAATAAATAAAATTTGATATTTATAAATCGGATAAATATCAAAAACGAGATATTTTCTAGCCGTATATTACTTAATAAAAAAGGTATTATTATGAAGTTATATTACTTAATCATATGTATTAATCAAACATAATTTGTAAATTTTATATTTAGGAAAAGTTTCGGAAAATGAAATTATCCGCATTATTTATGATTTCTTTCAAATGCATCACATAACCTTATTTGTTGTTTATAGCAATATACGTTGAAAACGATTATTATTGACTAAAAAGTGTAATGACAATTTTCTTAACATCCAAGAATGAAATGTTAATTATAAAAACAATAAAATAATGTAAGCGAAAGAAAAACCGATTGTTATTTAGTTATAAAAGAGTTTATCAGTAAATAATATAAACGTTGAGGTTCACGTAATAGAATTAAAAAAATCTTCTAAAATTTGAGTCCAAGCAATGGGAAAATATATTAACGTTTTTGACTTCAGAAACAAAAAACATTCGAAACACTTAACAAATTTTCACCAAAATTCAACTCACCCAACTTAAATTATTTCTAGTCTTGACATAATCAACCGTTACTTACGAAGTGCTGGAAGACACTAAGTTATATTAACATGATATTTAAACGAAGCACTAGAAGACTAAGCACTAATTTACATTAACGTGATATTTAAATTAAGTGCTGGAAGGCACTAATTTATATTAATATTTAAACGTAATGTTTAAACGTGAAGAGAAAAATTAGAAAAGTAGTAATTGGTTAAGTGAAATAATAATTCCCAATCATTGACAAATCAGTATCGTTACCGGTGGTCAGATACTATTGTTCGATACCACGAATTATATAAGAATATATTCCATATTTTGCGTTTTACTATAGGTTTCTTTTATGTGAGTTGGTGCCCATGGCATACCAAACTGTTTTGTTTGATATGCACGAAAACAATTAAAGATAATTGTTAGAACTAATAGTAAAACGAAAGCAGCTATTCACAATATGAAATAATGATTTGAAAAACTCTTTTTTCTTTACTTCTACTTTCTAAATTTCTTTTTTTTTTAAATTTCGTAATTCAATAGTGAGATTTTTCTATCGACTAAAGGCTTCTTTCAGGCCTGTTGCATTTCTTAGCCTTAAATCGTTAATAATAAAAATTCTTTATTGTATATGACAATTTGATGCACGTTACAAAAAATATATACGTATATAGAATTCATGACTTTATTGTTAATACGCAAATTAATTAACTATAAGATTAAATATATAATATATGCAATTTTAGTTTCAATCTCTCGGTAAACAAATACGTCAATTCATAATTTATACGAGGTCGTTAAAAAAGTGCGATTTCATTTCCATTAATGAATCAATGAATCTCTAATTTAAAAAGTTGTTATAGAAGCGCTATTTCACATGAGAATTTAAAGATAAAAGAAAGACAAGGTTTCCACAATTATCTCCACAATTATATTTCCACAATTCAGATCAATTAACCATAAAATCAATTAAACATAAAATCAAACTCATGCATTGGAAATATAAATAATTAATCACGATCTCTAAGTATCACAAGTTAGTTACAGTGATTAATGTTGTTCTGATGGCAATGTTGTATAACATTGCACTTCCAAGAATTTCAAATTCTATTTTCAAATGAATTTTATTGATAAATTATAATTCATACTTTATCTCTTAATTAATAATACGAAAGAAAAAAAAATTTAATGTGGCAAAATTAATATTAGACAAATATTTATTGTTATTATTGCTTTTAATCATAATAATAACAATAATACAAATAGAATAACAATATAAAAAAAATTATTTGTATTGTTATCTTGAAAGTATTCTAAAAATTATAGTACTTGTGATAAAAATAATTCTTAAAAGTTGCATGCAGATAATTTCTTTTATATTTGCTAGGGATTTACATCGAATAGTGCATTCTTAGAAATATATCTTCTATTGTTTTCGTAAATAAAGTGATCTTTTTGATAATTAAAAAAAAAATGTTCGTTCGATGAAATTCAATATACAAACCGCTTCTTTTTTTATCCTTTATATCATAGATAACACATCACATTTAACTTTATATTAAAAGATTGTTAACGACAATTACTATTGATTTTAAATCACAATTGTATTATTGTGTTATTAGCATTGGATTAAAGATTAATTCTATTGAATACTTCTGATACTTTCTACATGTTTTTATCAGTGATCAATAAAATATAAAAAATGGAATTATCTTGGCAAACATTTTCCATTTTTTTCAGTTTTCGTCAGAAACTATAAATATACTGGCGTCCAAAATTAAAGGATCACTAAATTTTCATTGAAAAATTGTATTCAAACTGACAGTTGAGTTGATTACTAAAGACTTACTATTAAATTTTTACCAAAAAAATGTCGTATAACAATCTATCTATGTATGAAGCTTCTATTTTCAGAATCCGCTGTTCATTTTTTCGTACGATGTTTTATACATCATGTAATGAGTGAATTTTCTTTCCGAAAACTTTATCAATTCAAACATTTCTACAATGAAAAAATTTTTTTTCAAGACTAGATCTACTATGATCTTCAACATTAATCTTCCTTTTATAACAACTTGATATACACAAGTTATTTTTGCCAAGCTTTTTATTTAGCTCTGAATGAAAAGTATGCCGTCAGCATTGAAAATCCATAAAATGTCATTTCGAGGTTATACGATCGGACTTGTATCTCATGTATATGTAGTTAGTCTATATACATGTTTAGTAAGTGTTGCGATGCGAGCGTACGCATTGTATATATCCTATGTGTGTTAATGATCCCATATATCAGATATAGTGGAAGATATAATTCGGTAATTCTGGAACGGCATCTTTTAACAAGTATATAGTACGACATTGTATCAATATGAGAGAACGATGAGGAGGTAATTTTTAAATAATTGTTCTCTAAATTTAATGCGAAGTGAATTAAAAAACGACGCTTTATTTCTAAATCGTAAAACGACTTGTTTTGTTAGTTTTTTTTTTGTATCATCGTGGCATTGCATTCAAATGTTCAATTAAAAGTTATCCTTATATTGTTCTTTAATAGTGTTTGATAGCCGTAGTGTAGAATGTCAAAAGCTGCGAGTGCAGCAAATTAAGTCTATCGATCAAAAATTAAGGTCAATTAAATACAATGTACTGCGAACATGGAAGCTGTACAGAATAATTGTAGATATAGAATTATAATTGTAGATATCGAATAAGAAGATTGCGTAACAATAATCTCAGTCTTATTGGATATAAAATGTATATAAAAATTTATCTTCAACTGATGATAATTCAAAGGTTTCCTTGGACACTGAGTCGAAAACTTGAATTCACAGTTTATTGAATTTTGTGAACAAATATACCAAGCTTCGCAACTTTTCAACGAAAATATGTTGAAATTTTTGTATTGCATTATACATATAAACCAATAATCACGAAACTGACAATGACGTTGTTTTATATCTTCCGAAATGATCGGAATTTATCTA
Organism: Heterotrigona itama; assembly: GCA_903986555.1. NCBI lineage: Eukaryota > Metazoa > Arthropoda > Insecta > Hymenoptera > Apidae > Heterotrigona > Heterotrigona itama. Next base: position 62,680 of record CAJDYZ010011470.1, read on the forward strand.
GTTAATAGTTACTGTTAAAAGTAATTCCTCTATCTAAATAATATAAAACGTTCTCGATATGACTCTCAATTGACTAATAATGAGTATCTACCGTGGACGATTCTCATAATAATAATTATCACATAATTCTCTCTTGCTTTTTAGATTATGATCTGAAAAGTAATGACAAATATAAGAGTATTATAAATAATGTAAGTAAATAATATATATAATACATATAAATAATATAAAATTGTAATAAATAGAATATTATTTAAATTTTTTTAAATATATTTATATTTAATTCTCGGGATACGTACAGTGTTTTCATTTGCAATATTGAAATTAATTTTAAATATAAACGTTGAAGTGGATAAAATTGTATAATTATATAAGTTACTAAACACTGTGCTGTTACAGAAATCTAAAATAAAATAAATTACTTCGATCGTGGAAGCTTCAGAATTTTACAATTATACTAGTAGTAAATAATTAATTAAATAAGAATTAATTAATTAATCCGATAAATAGATAACTAAATTTTAGATAACTAAATTTTAGATTTATGCTATGTTACACATATAATTGTGTCACTGCATTACTATGTATTATCAAGTTACATACTCTCGTTTTGAAACTTTGCAAATTTTTAACGTGGATTACCACGGATAGGTACCAACTTACGTAAACTAAATCATTTGACAATCGCTATATATGTAAATATAATCCGATATATCACTGTAAATCAATCTAGTTTTGAATTCACAAAAAACATTAATTAATAAAATATTTAATAATTATCATATTAATATAATTTTATAAAATTAAAAATTGTAGCACTTAAAAACTCTTATAAAAATTTTTTTCCAAAGTATTTCAAATTTCACATTACATTAATTTCTAAAGCTAATGCTATTAGATATTATAGAACCAAAAATGTATTTCAGTAAAAAATAATTTTATTTCTTTAAATTAAAAGATATTTTTAATATTTAAAATTACCACTTTATGAAATATATAAAATACATAGCTTTAATAACAAAAAATATTTACTAAAATTGGAGATTTAATTTGAACATCATTTTCTATATTTTTTACAAATCCTAAGAAAAAAGAATATTTAATATTTTGGTTTATAATTTAAACTTAAACAACATTATTTCTAATTTAATAAATTACATATAGTAAATTTTAATTAATTCTATCTAAAAAATTTTACCCAAAATTAATTTTATCTAATTTTTTAATATGTATTCTGTCGAAAGTAATAGATATATTGCATTATAATTCGAAATTTAGTTTCAATTACACACGAATAAGAAATAACTATTATTTCACGAGATAATTTATTATAAATATTTTATTATTGGTTACATAAGAAATGTTCTGAAATTTTCATTCATATTAAGTTGATAGCATTGTATTGTCTATTGGCCAATCAGCGGTATTCTTGACACGCCCCTTGAATATTCGTTTTCGGTGACTGAATGCGGGTCAGAGAATAAACAGTTCCAATAAATTTTTCATTGGTTTTGTAATTTTTATTAATTGATGGTCTGATTGACATTCACCAAATTCTTCAATCATTTAAAATGGTGAGTTTAATGTTTTTAATCTACTATTGTAATATTATATTTCTTCGTTAACGACGTTAACTAAAACCAATATTAACACTTACTGAATGACGTTCAATATAATAAAGTCCAATTTTGTAAAATTTGTATAATCTTTTATTTGAAGTAAAATTTTGAAAAATATTTATTATATAGAATACCTTTATAGTACTAATATCTTAAGAAAAATTTTTATGTAACCTAAAATATAGCAAACGTCAAAATGGCGCTATCCAGTAACATGAGAATTTTAATTCTTCAGTTATTTAAAGAATTGGTTACTCGGTTATTTGAATAAATTTATATATTTCTTGTGAACTGAATAAGTTTTGTTAACATACATGAATCTTATTTACAGATCATATTAAGATTAATAAATATTTTTTAACATTTCTTTCTTGTCTTTTTGTTGAAATTAGTGAAAGTTAATTATTTATATTGAATTTTATGTAATTTTTGGACTGTTATATTGTACCTGATTAAAAATATGAAATTTGAGATCTAAAATGAAATTAATATGTATTAAATTTTTGTCAGTTTTGTTATAAACATATAAAATTCTATTTACTAAGATAATTAAAGTTACAAAAAAATAATTCAGCTAATTGCAAAATTAAAAATTAAATTTAATTTTAATTTCAAAGACGGAACAGCAAATGGATTGTGCATTAGATTTAATGAGAAGATTACCACCTCAGCAAATTGAAAAAAATTTAAGTGATTTAATAGATCTTGTGCCATCTCTTTGTGAAGATCTTTTATCCTCTGTCGATCAGCCCTTAAAAATTGCAAAAGATAAAGAATCTGGAAAGGACTATTTACTTTGTGACTACAACAGAGATGGCGATTCCTATAGGTAACTGCGAAAAAGTATTGTGCCATATTAATATTACGTTGCTATGTAGTTTTATTAATATTAAATAAATATATATGGCAATTAAAATATTTTATATTATGAAATTATATTCTAGATCTCCGTGGAGTAATACATATGATCCACCATTAGAAGATGGCTCTATGCCTTCTGAAAGACTTAGAAAATTAGAGATAGATGCAAATCATGCATTTGATCAATACAGAGAACTCTACTTTGAAGGTGGAGTTTCTTCTGTCTATTTATGGGATTTGGATCATGGTTTTGCAGCCGTAATATTGATTAAAAAAGCAGGTGATGGTTCAAAAAAAATTAAAGGTTGCTGGGATTCAATTCATGTCGTAGAAGTTCAAGAAAAATCTAATGGAAGAATTGCACATTATAAATTAACTTCTACTGCAATGCTTTGGTTACAAACTAATAAACATGGCTCTGGAACAATGAATCTTGGTGGAAGCCTTACAAGACAGGTTTGATACTGTTTCTAATTAAAGAGGTTTTTTAATTATTTTTTATATAGCATTCAGTGAGTAAAATTAAAATTATTTGGAGATACATTATTTTACAAAATTTGTTTTCTTAGGTTGAACAAGATGCCCAAATAAGTGAGAGTTCTCCACATATTGCCAATATTGGTCGCATGGTTGAAGACATGGAAAATAAAATTCGAAATACTTTAAATGAAATTTACTTTGGGAAAACAAAAGATATTGTAAATGGTTTAAGGTCTGTTCAATCTTTAGCTGATCAAAGACAACAAGCTGCCCTCAGACAAGATCTCGCGGCCGCGTTGCAAAGGAGAAATGCCAATAATTGATCTTGTGAGGAAGATCAGCTTTCCTCCGATTTTGAGGAATGTCATTAAAAAAGAAAGAAATAAAAGAGAAATCATAAATGATGAAATTAAGATTCAAATTGTTACAGTTACTGTGACGTGAATTTTGGACAGTTTCCTGTGATATACAGGGTGCAACGGTAAAGATAATTTTTTCCTGAAATATTAAAGAATTAAAGAAAATAAATAATTGAATATTAATTATTAATTATGTCGAGATTTTGAATAAAATATTAAGAGACATTACGAGTGCTGAGTATATATATATATA
>CAJDYZ010011470.1:74118-99957 GCA_903986555.1 Heterotrigona itama
CAAGATAATCTATTATGACATTTGTAATCAATTGTAAAAGTTTGTGAGAATCTTTTGGATATTTATATAACCATTGTCGTGCCTTTGTCATTGTTGAACTACCCCCACCTTGGATCATGTAGCTCATTAATGTCCACTATCAATTTATATATATAAATACTAAAAGTAATTATCCTGTAATATGAAGAAATTGATTTACTTACTGGCGCACCAGTAAAACCAATTACTGGTACTTTTCCTTCCAATTTGTGTCTTGTTAAAGTTATAGCATCTCCTACATATTTTAAATCCTTCTCTACATTTGGCTTAACTAATCTGACTAAATCTGTTGGATCGTTCAAAGGTTTGGGTAAAGTTGGTCCCTGTATATTTAATCATAAAACGTTATTAAAAATTTTGTTTAATATAAAAATAGATAAAAATTAATAATAGAGAGAAGAAAACAAACCACTCCAGGAACCATTTCAACAATTAAACCCATTGCTTGTGGAATAACTAAGATATCAGAAAAGATAATGCTAGCATCCAGATCAAATCGTTTTATAGGTTGTAAAGTAACTTCACAAGCTAAAGCCGGTGTTTGACAAACAGAAAAGAAATCATGTTTTGATCTGATTTCTTGAAACTCTGGAAGATATCTTCCAGCTTGACGCATTATCCACACTGGGACTTGTTCTATAGATTCTCCTTTTGCAGCTTTTAAGATCAAATCATTTTTTAATGGTGGAAATTCCGTTTGTTTCATTATTATCTAAAAAAAATATTAATGTCTCAAGAAAACTGAAATTTATAGTAAAATAAAATGTTAAGTAAAATTATACATATAAATATACAATAATGATAATCTTAACTAGTATATTTTGTACAAATGTATACAGTTATTTTTTATAATATTTTTATAAAATTACTTATCATGATGTACTTACAAACTCAAAAGTATAAAAATGTTATAATAAATTAATACAATGTAAATTACACAATTTTTTTTTATACTTTTTATTGTCAACTATTTTTTATCCATAAAGTATATAATCAAATAGTATATATCCTAGCTCAAATTTTAAAGAAATATTTTTACGTAAAATATTTCTTCTATTTCATTAAAATATATTATAAATAATAAAAAGATACTTTGGTATGAATTGCACTTTTACTATACTATTCACATCATGCGCGCGCGCGCACGCACACACCAATTTTCAACTAATAATTTGAAATGAAACTTATCTATAAGATTATATTTTATGGTTAATTTAACCAATCAACTTTTTGCAAATTTTAGGCTAATAATTTTCAATTAATTTTTAAGATTTTTCGTTATTATATATTTAACATTGAAGACTGTATAAATTTTAACAATACATTTAGAGCTAAAAAAAAAAGAAGCAAGAACATATATTCTTTATGCATATTGTTATTGTATATAAATTCTATTATAAATTGTACTTTATATCTTGACCAATTACGTTTGCAGAAAATATTTTGAAAGCGAGAAGGTGGCGTGTTATAACACGCGAGAGATTTGTTTTCTCCCTTACTTCAGTTTCTTATTTCAAATTGTAGAGACTGGTGTGAACAAAAAGCATTTGATTTTATGGTTATGTATGTAGTTTGTGAATTCGAAAAACGAAGATAATAACCAAATTGATTTCAAATATTTTTAAAGATGGATTTCTTAGAATATACTGATGTAATTGCTGAAGTTAAAGGAGCTATGGTAAGAATATATTATTTTATATAATATTCAAGTTAAATGGTAATTTAGTCTATTGTATTTCACAATATAATTGCAAACAAATTGCATTTTATTTTGTAAATACTAAAATTATTAATGAAAATGTTTGTAACAATTCATTAAGTATTTTGTGCGATGATGAATCATATAAATAGAAATTTCTTTATAATTGCACATATGACATTTTTATGAACAGACTCCTGGACGATTGAAACTTACGGATCAACATTTGATTTTTAAAAATCAAAAAACAGGCAAAGTGGAGCAGATTTCAGCGTCAGATATGGAAATGGTAAATTATCAGAAATTCATTGGTACCTGGGGTCTTCGAATATTTCTCAAAAATGGAACTTTACATAGGTTCCGTGGATTTAAGGAAGGTGTAAGTAATAATTTTCAATTAAAAATCATCTTTTTTAACTGTAAGTTTCATAGCAAAATATTATTTTTAGGATCAGGAAAAAATTGCAAAATTCTTTGCACAAAATTATAAAAAGGATATGTTAGAGAAAGAACTTAGTTTAAAAGGTTGGAATTGGGGTACAGCTAGATTTAATGGTTCTGTATTGAGTTTTGATGTTGGTCATCATACTGCTTTTGAAATTCCACTGTATGATGTATCTCAATGTAACACTGGTAAAAACGAAGTCACATTGGAATTTCATCAGGTGATTATTGGAGATATAATGTGTTTAACATTAATAAAGTTCGCTAACATAAAATCTTCATAAATTTTTCAGAACGATGATGCTCCTGTAAGTTTAATGGAAATGAGATTTCATATTCCTATCAGTGACAGTGCAGATCAAGATCCAGTAGAAGCGTTTCATCAACAAGTTATGGAAAAAGCATCTGTCATTAGTGTTAGTGGAGATGCCATTGCAATATTTAGGGAGATTCAATGTTTGACACCTCGGTATGTATTTGTATTTAAAGAATATATATTGAAAAAATATATTAATATAACTATCTCTTTCAGTGGTCGTTATGATATAAAGATATTTCAATCATTTTTCCAATTACATGGTAAAACTTTTGATTATAAAATTCCAATGTCAACTGTTTTAAGACTATTCCTTTTACCACATAAAGATAACAGACAAATGTATTTTGTGGTAAGTATTCTGAAAATTATTTTTATTTTCTACATTATTTGATTTATCACTATTTGATTTATCATTATCATTAATGCTTTTTATTTAGGTTAGTTTAGATCCACCAATTAAACAAGGTCAAACTCGTTATCACTATTTAGTATTATTGTTCAATCAAGAAGAAGAGACTTCAATTGAATTACCTTTTTCTGAGTATGTATCAAAACATTATATTTTTAATAGTAAATTAGTATTTTATAGTAAAATATAGATATATTATTTACATGTTTATTATTACAGAAAAGAACTAAAAGAAAAATATGAAGATAAATTACCAAAAGAATTATCTGGGCCAACTTACGAAGTTTTAGGAAAAGTAATGAAAGTTATTATTAATAGAAAACTTACTGGACCTGGAAATTTCATTAGGTAAGTCTTTACATAGAAATATTTTAATATATAGTACATTTCTTATTTCTAACTTTCTAATTTTCAGTCATTCTGGGACGCTTGCGATTAGTTGTTCATTTAAAGCAGCTGCAGGTTATTTATATCCTTTAGAAAGAGGTTTCATTTATGTTCATAAACCACCAATTCACATACGTTTTGAAGAAATTGCATCGGTAAATTTTGCCCGTGGTGGCGGCTCTACCAGATCGTTTGATTTTGAAATTGAATTGACTAGTGGCGTTGTTCATACGTTCAGTAGTATTGAAAAAGAAGAATATGGAAAACTTTTCGATTTTATTACTTCTAAAAAATTACGGGTTAAGAATAGAGGCAAGAGTGTAAGTATAAATCATTAATGTAATTATAATTTCCTAAGTAATTATATTAAAATATTATTTATTATCATAATAGGACAAATTGAATTATGACAATGACTTTGGAGACAGTGATCAAGAAGATGAGCCAGATGCTTATTTGGCAAGAGTTAAAGCAGAAGCAGAGGAAAGAGATGCAGAGGAAAATCAAGATTCTGAAGAAGAATCTACTGATGAAGATTTTAATCCTAATCAGGTATAATTTTATCAGAATTTTGAAAAAACAGAATTTACATATTTAAATTTACATATTTTTCATATTATTTTAGGATGAGAGCGATGTGGCAGAAGAATATGACAGTAATCCAAACAGTTCAGAAAGTGAAAATGAATCGGATGCTTCAGGAAAAAGTCAAAAGAAAGAGAAAAAAGAAAAGAAGGAAAAAAAGTCGAAATCCGCTAAAACGGTGGTAAGTATTTTACTTGGATTTTTTTATATATATCTACAATATTTCTATAATTTATGAAAAGGAATTTACTCGTAAGATAATTTTAGGATATTTATTATTAGGATATTTATAGTTTATTAACTTGTATTATCTCATTTAGTCAGAAAAACCTAGAAAACCTAGAAAGCAAAGGAAAGAAAAGGATGCAAATAAACCTAAAAGACCACAAAGTGCGTTCATGATGTGGTTAAACAGTAATCGAGAAAAAATTAAAGCAGAAAATGTTGGTATTGCAGTTACAGAAATTGCAAAAAAAGGAGGTGAAATGTGGAGAGAATTAAAAGATAAATCTGTAAGACTTGTGTATTCTTTCTTATAAAAATTAATTTTTACGTGTTTTCATAATTATTTAATAATATACTAATTATATAGGAATGGGAACAAAAAGCAGCAAAAGCCAAAAAGGAGTATATTACGTCAATGAAAGAATACGAAGCTAACGGCGGGGGTGGAGGAGGAGGAGGTGATAAAGAGAAGAAAGAAAAAGGAGAAAAAAAGAAAAAGGAGAGTAAAAAAGAATCTCCCAGTAAGCTTATGTCAGGAACTAGTTTTAAGAGCAAAGAATATATCAGCGATGATGAAAGCAGCAGCGATGAAGATAATAAGGTACATTAATAAATAATAAAAATTATATTTATATTATTATTAGCTATATTATCTTTCTTAAATATTATATTACTGTTTTAAAATATCCCTATAGAAATCGGAAAAAAAGGTCTCAGACGAAGATAGTGACGAAAATAAAGAAAAGAAAAAGGGAGACAAACGCAGTGTGGTAATTTCATTATAGCATTTATATTAAATTTATTAAATATTTTTAAAAATATATTCTGGTACATATGATTTTATTATAGGAGGATGATATAGGAGACAAAAAAGTAAAGAAAAGAAAAAAAGAAGATTCTGATGAAGGTAGTGACGAAGAACCTATCGAAAGTACTCCACCTTCTAGTGAAGCTGAATCTAAAGACAGCGATTAATTATAATTTAATTATTTTTTAAATTACTACTTAATTTAATCTATCTATAAATATATGTATTACTGAGTGTTTTAAAATCATTAAAATACGTTTCCAAATGTATACATTTTCCAAACTTACATTTTTAAATTACTTTTATAATAGACTTGAATATTTATATTTGTCTAATTTTGATTTATTTAAATCTTTTTTTAATGTTTTCAAGATAGTTATAACGATTGGTACATTGCTATATATTTATAGTTCAAGTATTGACAACAATTCATAATTATGATTTAAAAGAAAAAACTTCTCTTATAAATTTAGCAATTTAGCGCAAAACCGTCTCGTGCTGAAGATTAGATGTTATATTTTCTGTTGTGTGGCCACCGTAAATATCTTCGGCAATATTTCATTATATGTAGGGAAACAAACTCTGAAGCGTAGTATAGCTCAAGCCTCGGAGTCTACTTGTTATCATAGTAACAATCGTTTCATTAATGCCTAACGTGTGATGAAACGATGAATGTAATCGGCCAGACTAACTCGGCGCTCACTAATAAAGGGAGATTCGCGGGCAGTTACTTAGTAACAATAAGTGAGCAAGTAGTAATTATATAACAGAGTATCAGTATTAAGCAAGATCGTTTTCGATAGTCACGATAAATCTTCAAGTCAAGCATAATTGATTTTCGCGAATCAGTATCACTTTACGACTAGAGTAGCGTTTTCATTAAAATCATAGTTATATTGTGGTAGGACAAAAGTCTGACAACAGTCTTCTACTACATTAACACACCCTAGAGCACCCAGTATTTCAAGTCGTACCGAAACGTTTCACAACATATTTGGTTATTTGAGACAAATATACCTGGATATACCTTACGTGATTCAATACAAGAATAGTAATAATAAAATGATGTTAATAAATAATGTTGTTCAAAAAAATTTTAAATATCCTTTTCCTTTATAATCAGTATTTTATAAAAATATTAAAATTTTTATAGTAGGATTTTATGACAAACGGATGTTATAGAGTATTTATATTATATATTTTGTGCCTATGCTAAAAATAGGTTAAAATTAATCAAAACAAACATGTACTTCTCTGTCTGTGCATGTTCAAAGAAGAACATGTTAATTTCTATGTCACAACTTGAACTAAGTATTATAAATAGATAAAGACATAATTATTGAGAAAGAGAAAATATTTATATATCTCACATCCCAAGAGAGACCTCTGGCTATTTTAATGAAAATGCCAGGACTTAGTGCGCTATGGAAATGTAACGGTTTTGGGATCGCATAAGGCAGGATAATGATTAATAAAGGAAGTTTTTCGTTTCGGAGTCACCAGCTAAACTCATTCTCAGTGAAGCTGATGGTGGCGACTTCTATCTCAGACGCTTGTTTTGTTTATAGTTAGGTACCTTACTAGGCTGGACAAGGACTGGATAATGGTCACCTCCTACCTATCCTAGAAATGCTCCGCACCTGCATGCTCAACCTCGTGATCGATATTGACTCGTAAGTCAACGGCAGCTACTTGGTGGTGTTCGTAACTGGTGGTATATTAAGGAGAAAGACTGGATGGATTGGCCGTGGTCGCCAATCCATCGCCTACATATATAAATTTAATATTTTGTGAAAATGGATATCGGAAAAAGTACAGGATTTGTGTGTCAACGTATCTCAAAATGAAATACAAAATTGTATCCTGTTTTATTTAAATTATGTGAATATTTAACTAACAAATATGTTTTATCTAACTAACAAATACTCCCAGCCGAAAACGATGGACCTATTCGAATGGCCCCTTGGTGCCAATTAGTGATTCGCACGAGCGCCGAACCAATTCTTCTGATTAGAAGTCCATTTTGATCACATGTATCTTCAATCTGTTCTTTTTTCATGGAGAGTTGGTGATTTTGTGATTTTGTGAAAATGAATATTAGAAAAACTTCAGGTTTCTATGATTTGTGCGTCAATGTATCTCCAAATGAAGTACAAAATTTATATCCCATTTTACATAGATTATACGAATACGGTTTTAAAACAATAGCCATAAACACCAATGTGGATGAAAATGTTTTTGGAACATTTTCATCTACAGGTAAAAAAAAAAGAAAGAAAAATGGTGATAGTGATCTACCAGAAATAGTGGACATAGACAACGTAAGAAAAGAATTTGATGGAAAATTGAAAATATTAAATCGAATTACCTTTTTTTGCGCTGATTTTGCAAAGACACATATACTGAATCATTGTTCTAGTTTGAAAAAATATGATTTATATGCTTTTGTCCCAAAGACACAAAATGCTTTACAATTCGCATGTACTCAATTGAATGCAGATATAATTACTCTAAGACCAAATTCAGTGTCATTTAAACTTAATAAGAAATTGTACGATCAAGCAATTGAAAGAGGAATTCATTTTGAAATACAGTATATAGATCTATTAAATATCGAATTTAGAAAAACGACTATTCACTATTCTCATCTATTTCATACATATGGGAAAAGTAAGGTATTCAAATATTCATATAATATACATTTTATTCATTAAATAAAAATAATTGCTTTTAAGATTCGTTCATAATTATATGTTACAAAGCATCAATAAATATAAATTATTTCTAATATTTAATATTTATTAGTAAATAATAATGTCATTAACATTAAAAAATTTTTTCTTTAAAATTCATATCTAAGTAACAAAAGAATTTCTAATTAAATATTTTATTTATTTAGAATGTAATATTATCCAGTGGTTCAAATGACATTAAAACAATACGAAATCCTTATGATCTTATAAATTTGGCATGTTTATTGGGTTTGAACGAAGTTCAAGCAAAAGCTTCAATATTACATCAATGTAAAAGACTTTTGTTACGAGCAGGTAATATACAACTGAATGTAAAAGTACAAATTTTTATAAAAATATAAGTAATTAAATATAATCATGGAGTTATTTATCCTTTTTTCAGAAAGAAGACATAGAGGAAAAGCTGCTTTTATCATTGAAGATTGCACAAAAAAAGGAAGTGTAATTGAAGAAGATTCACAATGTCTAAAAAGATTAAAAGCATAAGCTGAATTTTAGAACATTTTTATATTATTTTTTAAAATAATTATTATTTTGAATAAATGTTTTTATATTAAAACAAAATAAAAAGATAATCACTGAAAATTATTCAGGTATAATCTTAAGATAATAGAATTCTGAATATATACTTTATAAAAAATTAACAATGACAAAAGATCAATTTTTTAAACACGTTAAATAAAATATTTTTGAATATTAACTACTTTTGTTATTTAATATATTTAAAATAGAAGTAATTTTTTTTTATAGAGAAATATATTTTCTATTAAGATAAGCAGTAAAGAAACAAGTACGAAAAAAATAGTTATTTTAAAATATTTCATATAACTTCATTTTTTAAATAATATTTTAGGCTTAAATGATCCTTTTTTTTTATACAATTATAAAAAAGTGCAATTGTTCTTGACGAAAACCTTCTTTTTTCACATCGATCATTTACAAATTTCAATTTTTATAGATTTTATCTTATATACAATTATGTACTACAATCGTTGCTAATTAAAAATTTTATGTCAATATTCTATACTAAAAATATAAGGTATGTACATAATGTATCCTTTATACTGTGATTAATTTTCCAGAACACCAGGGACATGGATGGAAATTCAGTTCAAACATACAGGAATCTTTACAATCTTTTATCTCCGTCAAAACATCTAGAAGTTCCGATACACTTTTGTTTTCTACTTGTGGATTTATAACTTCCTTTTTTCTTTTCACAACTACAGAATCATTAAAATCTGTTTCTGAAAGATAATTCATTTTATTAGATTTCAATTAGTTAACAACGTTAATTGATAAAATTTTGTTAAATAAATAAAATAGTTTAAAATTCAAATAAAATTTTAAATAAAGTTCTATGTTATAATTTACCTGCTTCAACTCGACATTCTGTCCCATTGGAATGTATATATTCCTTACTAAGAAAGTCACTAACCAAAACTTTTAATTTATGTAATTGCTCTTGTTGCTGATTTCTCTGTTCAAGTAATTGTCGAAATACTTGTTCTCTTTCTATTGCTCTATTTTGCAAAACTGCTCTTTGCTTTTGATATAATGTTATATATTCTCCTAAAAATAAAAAAGAAAGATAATTTTATCAACATAAAAATAAAGTTAGAGTGTAAATAATTATTTAAAAACCATCTATTTGTACCTATTGTCTCGGTCTCACTTTGAAGCTGTAAAACAAGATGCTCAAGTTTCTGTTTTTCTTCTGTAAGCTCAGCAACTCGTTCCATTGTTTCTTTAAATCTTTGTTCAAGTTTTTTTATAGGTTCAGAAATGGTAACATTATTTTCGTTTGACATTTCTATTTGTACATTTCTTTCCAAATTTGATACATTATTATTAGTATTCATAGAATATTGATCAACTTCTGCACTTTTTTCTTTCAGTTCTTCCGTAAGAATTTGTTTTTCCTTTTCTAATCTTTCTATAGTAGCCTAAGACATAAATAATATAAGAAAACTGTTTGATATTAAGGAAAGAAATGTTTTTAATTTTATTAAATCATTACTAGAGCATGTTGAAGTTCTCGTTGGAAAGTATCTGCGTGATGTGACTGTACTTGATAATGTTGTATTTGATCTACTATTTGAGCATTCTGAAGTCTTTCTCTCTCAACTTCTTCAAGAATAGATTCTTTTTCTCTTAATTTTTCTTTCAGTTGTTCCAACTCATTTTCTACATTATTTAATTGAGCATTTAATTTTCTTCCTATAGAACGCTCTGCTTGAAGTTGTTCAGTTAAATCCAATTTAGCATTACTCTTAAAATTATGTTAAAAATTAAAATAATTTATTTATTCTTTTTTATTACATGTTTTATTAATATTTAATATTATTCTTACCAAAGAAACAAAAGCATTTTCCATATCTGTCAGTTGTTCCTTTAATTGTCTATTTTGCTGAACTGCTCTAGATGCTCCTAACTGTTCACTTTCGAGAGCAGTGACTAGTTTTGTTACTTCTGCTTGCTGATTATTCGCATCTCGTAAATCGTTCAAATTTTTTGTTAACATTTCAATTTGTGAATCCTATGAAAAAAAACTTTTTAATATCATAATCAATATTTTATAGTTAATAATTTTTATATGTTTTATATATTTTTTAATGATCTCAATTTTAATGTGATTTCAATTTGTAATTAGTCAGTAAATGTATGAAATTTAAAAGTACTTTTAATTAAATCTGTATTGTAATAATTAATTGAAAAATAATACTTTTTCAGATAGTTCAATATGAAGTCTTTCTTGTTCTAATGTAAGTTCTACAAGTTCCATATTTTTCAGTTGATCTGTTTCATCTATTTTATTTTTACGATCTTGCAAAGACGATAGATTCTCTACTTTTTCTGTTTCTTGTTGTAACTGTCGCTCAAGTTCTGAAATTCTTTGCATATAACTTTCTTCTCTTTGTTGTGCATCTTCTATAATTTTTTTTTGTGTTTTTATCTATAAATAACATTTAATTTTTAAAAACTATCATTTTTCATTGTACCTTCAAATTTTATATGAAGAATCTAAAAATACCTCTTCTGATAATTTTGCCTGCTGAGCATCTAATTGTTTAACATAATTCTGGTACTGCTTATTAGCTTCATCCTTTTCAGTACTAACAATTCTCAGAGATTCTTTAGTTTGTACCAATTCTTGCTCTAAAAGATTTACTGCATGCTTTTCCTCTTCCGTTGTTGTAGCAACTTTCATCTACAAAGACAAGAAAATTAAATATTTTCTCTAAATCTTATTAATGATAATGTATATACATATATCATTACCTGCTGTATTCGAAGTTCACTTAATGAAAGCAATGCTGTCTTTTCTTGAAGTTCTTGTTGCATAGCTATTAATTCTGTTTTTTTCAAATTCAGTTTTTGCTTTAATTCTGATGCCTCCAAGTTCAAATCTTCTTTTTCTTTCCTCAATTCAAAAATTTTATTATTGACAGATTCATAGTCACTTTGTATTTGATGAATGTTTTTTCTTAATTCTTCATTATTATTTTTTATTGTGGACATTTCTTTCTCTAATTCAGCTATGCGAAATTGTGAATTTTTTAATTTTTTGGTCATTTCTTCAGTTTCCTCTAAAAAATATTTATTTTCTATTTATTAAGAGTTTATAATCACAATACGCATATATGTTTGAAAAGTCCCATGAAGTAACAAACCTGAAGTCTGTCTAACACTTTGCTGAGCTTGATTAAGAGCAGCAGTAAGTTCTGCTTTTTCTGCTATTAGAATACCGGTAGTCTGGGCGTGAACTTGAAGTTGCTCTTTTAAAGGATTTACTTCTCGTGCCAATTGTACCTGAAATTCTGTTTCCTTTCCCTCTAATTTGGTTTCTAACTCTGAAATCTTGTTACGCTAATCAAATTATTAAAACAAGTTTATTTTTAAAATAATTTTTCAAAATACTTAAACTTCGATATTCTTTACAAAATTTATATATATACTTACAGCATTACTAAGTTCTATGTGCAATTCATTAACAATTTTTTTTTGCTCTTCTAAATAGGAACTTAAAAATTGATTCTGACATATTAAGTCAGAATCAAGGGATGTTTCTGCATATTCTGATTCATTCGTTAAAACATCTGCAACTGCAGAAGCCATCTTTAAAAGATGTTCTTTTTGCACCTTTGGAAAATCATTTAAATCCATTTTCTTTTCCATTTCTGGTATGTTCATTTCTTGTATAGTTTTTGTATTAGTAATCTCCTCCACAGAATAATGCACTTTATCATGATTTATAGCATTTTCTGAAGTTGTTACTAAATTAACGGATGACACTTCATTTTTTTCAAATTCTTGAACTGCAAATGTATCATTTTCTGGAATTTCTGCTGCAGATGCATTAGTCATAACTTCTAAATGTGATGTATCAGTTTTTACATTTTGGTACTGCAAATTTTAGAAATTGATTTAAAAGATTATAATGAGAAATACGACTGTCAAAAGGATGCCAAAAGAAATAATGTATAAATTTGACTCACTTGTTGAGGTAATAAACTGACAGACTGATGTTTTTGTTTCGTAGAAGCATCCTGATTATTTTGCATTTTACTTAATTGAAATTCCCTGAGCTAACAAAAAAAAAAGCTTTATCAGACACATGACTAGTGATAATGACTAAATTAAAACGTAAATACAACAGCATTTGATACTCGACATAACCTAAGTATTTAAAGAGATAAAAATATAGAGACAGATGATTAAATTATTACTAAAACGTACGAAGTTTTACAATATCATGTATTAATTTTTCTACGAAAATCAAGTATTTAGAAATATTTGCGTAGCTATCAGTTTAAAACATCATACTTTTTTTTTAGCAGCTAACAGTTTCTCGCTTTTACTTAAATTCATGTTGACGTGTGACATGGATACTAATAAGTGAAATCCTTTTTTTATTCTAGCACAAGTATTTACATTATCATAATTAAAAATATTGTATTATTTGCTACCGAGGTTATCTCACACTCATGCCTACTAATCGCTTTCTCATCCATTGACTTAATTACAATAAGATGGCTAACACTGGTTCAACTATAGAAGTCACTGAATTCCGCCATCTGTTAACAATTTCTATTATAAAAAAACGTACAATTTAGAAAATATAATTTACAATTTATCATAATTTAGAGAGTACGCATAAGATTTAATAATGAAAATTTACGTTACATATTTATAACTTATAAATATATACATGTAAATAACATTTTGATATTGTCATATATTTTTAAATTGTACATATTTTTACGTTAAATTTAAAGTAAGAATATTTGCATATAAGAATATTTAAGTATTAATAATAATTTTAATAAAATTTTATTTTGATTAAGTTTAACATAATTCATGTACGAGATTTAGAACGGAAAATCTTAGTTAGAAAATTTGTCGAGTTCTTCGCTTATGACTGTACTTGTGTACAACTGTGAATTGGTGCGATGAAAATGTAAAATTGTACTTGAGGAATTTTCAGTTTTGTATAAAAATATAAAACGAAGGTAAATGTGAAATACTACTTCACTAATTATTCGACTTTCATATGTTGCAAATTTTGTATGAAAGGTTTATTTAAAAATATCTTATGTAAGAATATCTCAATGTAATAATATAAATTATATTTAAAAGAACGTAAGAAGCCTGATGATAAAGAAATTTAAGTTTGGTTATTAAATTCTTTGTTACAAAGTTTAAATCCTAAATTATCGATGGACTTATATTTTTGTTTTTACAGTTTTTATTAACATTGAACAACTTACAAAGAATGAGTGATTTGAATATTATGAATACAAATATCGCTATATTAAAAAATATATTAAATATTAAGAACTTTTTAATATTTTTATTGTATAATATTGTACATAACAATAACATAATAATAAAATTAGAATATTCTTTTTGTAGAAATCTAATTTCTTATAGAAGAGCTAAAATGGGTGTCCCTACAGCCAAAAATCCTGAAGCTATGGATGTTGAAATAATCTTCGAGGGCCAGAATGGTGATGGAGATGTTTGCGACAAAAAAGATACTGATCTTCAAACAATATGTGATATACGCGAGCATGCTCGTCAAATAGAGAAAGCCGTACAGAGCAAAGAGCCTCGTTTTATTTTGAGAGCTCTACGCACATTGCCTAACACACGTCGTAGATTAAACTCAAATGTTCTGCGTGGAGTAATTCTAAGTTTTTATCCTAAACCATGTACTGAACGTGACGCACTATTATCATGGTTAGAAGAATCTGCTGAATTTGAAGAAACACAGAAACTTCGTACTTCTACTATGACTCCATTGCCTGAAATTGATGCTTATATTCATTTACTGGTGCTTGTACGTTTAATTGATGCCGGAAAACATGAAGAAGCTGTTCAATGCTCGGAAGCATTATTACAAAAAATAATTGCACAGAACAGACGTACAATTGATTTGATTGCTGCTAAATGTTATTTCTATTATTCAAGAGCATATGAACTAATTGGCAGATTAGATAAAATTCGAGGATTACTGCATTTGAGATTAAGAACAGCAACGCTTAGAAATGATTTTGAAGGCCAAGCTGTATTAATTAATTGTTTGCTGCGAAATTATTTACATTACAATTTATATGATCAAGCAGATAAACTTGTATTGAAGTCAACTTTCCCAGAATCTGCCAGCAATAACGAATGGGCTAGATTTTTATATTATTTGGGACGAATTAAAGCTGCTAGATTAGAATATTCTGCTGCGCATAAGTATCTAGTACAGGTAAATCAATATTTTTTTTAATGTGTAAATTTTTAATCAAAATATCGAAAGAAATAATAAAACTCATGTTTTTTTTTTACAGGCTCTTAGAAAAGCACCACAAAGTACCGCGGTAGGTTTTCGTCAAACAGTTCAGAAGCTAGCTGTAACTGTTGAGCTTTTACTTGGAGATATTCCAGAACGTCAGACTTTCAGACAAGCTGCTATGCGTCGCGCATTAGCTCCATATTTTCAGTTGACTCAAGCTGTGCGTTTAGGAAATCTTCAACGTTTTGGAGAAGTTTTAGAAAACTTTGGCCCACAATTTAGAGCGGATCATACATTTACTTTAATTCTCAGATTGAGGCACAATGTTATTAAAACGGCAATTAGATCAATTGGACTATCCTACTCCAGAATTTCTCCTGCAGACATTGCAAAGAAACTTGGCTTGGATTCTAGTGTTGATGCAGAATTTATTGTTGCTAAAGCTATTAGAGATGGTGTAATTGAAGCTACCTTAGAACCAGAAAACGGATACATGCGAAGCAAAGAAACAACAGATATTTATTGCACTAAAGAACCGTTACTCGCGTTTCATCAAAGAATTACTTTCTGTTTAGACTTACACAATCAAAGTGTTAAAGCTATGAGATATCCTCCAAAATCATACGGTAAAGATCTTGAATCGGCTGAAGAACGTAGAGAAAGAGAACAGCAAGATTTAGAGCTTGCAAAGGAAATGGCAGAAGAAGATGACGATGGATTTCCTTAAATTATTCAGTTTTTTAATATATTTAAGTAATAAAAGATTTATCATGAAAAACTTTTCATGTATCGCTTTCTTACATTTAAAATCATGTATACAATAAAAATTTTCTTTTCATATTGCAAAATTTAAAATTTTCAATTTACGGAAATTTTATAAAATCGTTGTACTTTTTCTAAGGACAAATAAGCAATGAAAGTAAATTTCAAGAATATAAGATTGTAAATACATTTATTAAATATCTCAAATTTAGTAAAATATAAATTTATTCCTATCGTAATATCAGTTAAATATTATATACTAAAATAAATACTAAGTAATATTAAATATTATATAATATTTTAACACAGTCTTTAAAATATGTGAGTTCCATAGATTATAATAAAACTGCAAATAATTTATATTTAATAAACTTTTTGTAGTACATCATTTTATATAATCTTTTTTTATCTATTTATTCGGTAACTTTTTCATGTAATTAGAATACAAATTGTAGAAACTTTGAACTTCAATTGTGTTTTTATTAACGATGTATTAACAATTTGTTATTAATAAAAATTTGAGTTTATCAAATTATTAGATATAAAAACAAATATTCAAAAATACTATAAGAACACTCAGTCACACTCAAATTCGCATAAATATAACAATATACCATAAAAATCCTGGAAATTTCTTTTTCTTGAAGAAAATTATTAGTTTTAGTTTAATTCTTTTTTAGAAAACAAACCAAAAAAGATTTATTTCATTAATTTTTAAATTCTTTTATAGCAATTATTTAGCAAAATAAATGTTAATTATAATTTTCCCCAAATAAGAAATATTTTAAAAAATATTTTTCTACAAGAAAAGAATTTTCTGAGAATATGAATCTGATAAAAAAAAAAGAGAAAAAAGAAAAAAACAATAATCATATCTGAATGTAAATATTTACATAGTTGTATCTTCATAAATAAAACTGATTTATAACTAAATACTTACAACAAATTATTCAATTACATATTTTATGATACATACAATCACTTTACAATATTTTTACTGTACAAGACTCTTCTCTTTTCTATTCTTTCCATTTGTACAAATCTAACAATCAACTCGTGGAAATATTTTGTAATTTATACATGTTCATTATGCTGTTATAAGAAAGTAATCCATTAATACCAGCATTAAATTTTTCAAATATTGATGATTTAAAAAATTGATAAAGATCTTTGGTCATTGGTTTCATGGAATACTGTTATTTTTTGGAGATTTTTTCTGAATTTGTTTTAATCATCAGTCTGAAACAATAAAATTTTTAAAAATAAAAAAGAAATACCAATCTTCTATGTTTAAAAATATTACAAATTATAAATCCAAATACTATGTTATCTATAAAATAAACACAATTCAGTTTTATTCTGGTAGTACATGATTAAAGAATGAAAAAATATAATGTAACATATAATCTTGCCTTGTCTCACTTTAAGTATGTGATAAATCAATAAAGAAAGTAAAAACAATTTTCTGTCCACTAATATTTGAACACCATCTCCTCTAAGACTCATGTTTGGTGTTAGAAATTCACTTTTTCTATCCTCTTCAATATTAATGTCACGGTAACTATGATGTACTTTTCCAAAACACAAAACATTCATATTCCTATGAATTCCTTTACAATCATATTCTTCAAAACCATCGCATTGGCATGTATTCAATTTTGCAGCCTTTTCTTGTCTTGTTAAAATATTTATCGAGTTCCTACATCTAAAATATTTGCCTTAAGAAGTTATTTGTATAGAAATTATTTTGTAACTGAATTACTTCTTCGCATTGTTTTATTTTATTTTAATATTAAAAAAAAATATTTTACCGTCTAGTACACTTTCGTCCTTGAAACATACTCTTACAATATTTATTATAATATGTAAGTGCAGTTTGGCAAAGGGCGTCTGCATTACAAATCCAGGTTGCTATCCTGCAGGATACCCTTGTCCTATTCATTGCCATTGTTACAGATGATCTGCATATCTCTACTCTTTGTTTTGATTGTAAACATAATTCATTCTCGCATTCACACTAAATAACAAATAAAAATATTATTCATTAAAAATTTGTACGTATAAAAAATATAAATATATAAATAGATATAATAATAGTTGAAGAAGATCTAGAAAATAAGATAGTGGAAGAAATAAATTTATTAATCTAAATTAAATTTGCTATTTTGATGATTTTACTTGCATTAAGAAAGAAATAGATTGTGTCATAAATATCTCAATAAAAAAATTATTTTATAAACATTATAATATTATTTTACAATTTATAAATATTATTACAATATTTATAAATTATAAAATATATCATTTATAAATAATATTTACAATATTTACAATATTATTTATAAATATTTGTATACGCTTCCAAATTTTATCATCAACATGTTATTTTTATAACAAATCTGAAATATTAATTTAAAATATCCATTTTTAATGTCGCATCTTCGAATATTTATATTGACATGGAACAGAATAAATATTTTTTTCGATTAAAAGCAAAAGTAATATGATATGTACTGTCATAAGCTCTTTGCCCTCATCGGTGCTTGTAAGAGCAATAAGGGCATGTTGGCAGGTTTCAGAACAATCATTGCCTTCGAGAACGGGTGCACAACCCGTAAGATAGTGTTGCAGAGCAGCGCCGCAACCTGTTCTAAAGGCGCATTTTAGTTTTGCCTCCTCACACTTCATTATCGAACTTTTCGCTGTATTCCACATTACTGTACTGAACAATATCATACTCATCAAGAGTATGTTCGATTGATCGAACCAACGTGACATCTTTCTAAAACAGTTGTAAAATAATGAAAATTTAATCTCAAGAATCTAAAAAATTACGTTTCACTTTTATATAAATTTATCTAAATTAATAAATTTAAAAAATTATAAAAAATTAATAAATAATACAGTCTAGTTCCATTTTGTGATATCTGAAGATATATTAACGCAGCCTCTTTATTTTCACGGAACTATGTACAATTCTGCTTACTAAGTAATTTGATAGCGTATGTTTATCGGACGTTTCAAATGAATGTTTCACATACTGCCTTAGTTTTACTCGCTTTTATTTGTCATTTGATAGCGAAAAATATAACGATGAAATATAGCGATGAAAGAAAACAAAGAAAAAAACACAAATAGCTCTCTGTATGATTTTTAAATCTTGTGTATGTTATGTAAGTTCAAATGAAATTGCTTATTGTTTACTATTTGTTATCAATCAGTATTATCATTATAGAATAAGTATAATAATCTGTCAATAATATTTTGTAACACTAATATAATAATATAATAATATACTATATACTATTACTGTATTAGTGTACACACTGTATACTGATTATCTGTATAAAAGAAATGAATAATTTTATCTTATATTATTTACAACAATGTATACTACTGGATATAACTTACAATCTTGGCTTTATATTCAGTTACGAAGTATATATTTGTGGATTCTTGTGTAGAACATGAAGAGATACTCTATGGTGTTCTTAAAATAAATTGAATCTCTGTCATTTGAGTTAATAGCAACCTTTTGCTGCTTAATTTAAGAAGCCACAGATGTCACTAAGAATTGATATCCGAAATTTATTTTATTTATTTTATGTTTTCTTATACTTCTAATGAAAAAATATCGAAATATTAAACTTTTTAATTTAATACTTAAAAATTACGCCATTTTTATTATACTTCTATTTCTTAAAATTCTTAGCCGTATTAACGCATTAGTTACTTACAACAGACTACTACTACATAGTCAAATAAATCAATGACTAAGAAATATTTATCTATTTATTTGAATTGTTAACAATAAATAATACAAAGTAACTTTTGGAACGGTCTAGATTCTTGTTTTCAAGTGGACAAATTTGATTGCACGTTGAAATACTTTTATATAGAGATCTATATTGAATACTCTTATATAGAGATCTATCGTATTTTAATGTATCAAACGATTCGGATAAATCAGTGGAAAAAGCATAGAGCATCGTTGTTACAACTTCTACCGGACAACGTGATTGAATGTTCTCTCACTTTACTACTACTACTACTACTACTCTCTCGCTCTCTCTTTCTTCACTGATATCAGTAAAAAAGCAAGATACAGTAAAGGGAAGGGGTGAAAGAGAGCACGTGCGCGAGCGCGCACACATAGTGAGAGAAAGAGAGGGGGTAGATTCTACCTGTAAGCGCTTCATTGCCAGCGCTAGTGCCGATGCTGTTGCGCACCAGCCCCAAAATGGACCACCAAGACGTCGCAGACGTGGCAACGAGGGACAGATGGCCAGCCCTATAGACCTTCAGTGATCATCAACTTTACTTTACACTCAAGCTTCACTAAATCTCGTTTCAAATGAACACGCAGCGAGAGAAGGAGATGTTGAAACAATTATATGAGAATGCATGCTAATTTAATCGTTACTCTCGAGAATTCAATCAATGCTTATGATCCTGTGATCTCATTCAATTAAAAGGGCTTAAGTTGATGAGCGCTGAAAAGAAATTTGTTTGCGCGCAAGGAAATAATACTTAAACAAACACATTGATTACGAAATGCAAATATTCACACAGAGATAAGAGTGCCGTTTAATTGTGGGAATGCGCCTCATCTCTGTTGATACTGAATCATTTAAATGATTAAAACGATTAATTCTTTTTTTTTCTATAGAACGTTTATAGATTGTTCAAGGAAATCTCTATGACTTTTCATAAAAAAAAATGAAATTTATTTCTTTCGTTTGTATTATATACAAATTTTCGAATGAACACGCCTTCAATTTACTTTCTTCGATACAAATATTTCAGTCATCGAAAGTTCTACTGATGAATAGTAATTGATTGTTATCGGAAAAAGACATATAAAGATTTTCTTATTTATTGCTATTATTATCAAGGACAGATTATTATAATTTAGGTTTTAATTAATGAATATAACATTGCACGTGTGATGATCATTAATATATTACACAATAAAATATCAATACAGAATTTTTATTTGTTATGCACTTTTAATTATGTCATTCATTGAAAAATATTCGTTTACTAATTTGTAAATATACTTTCATTTGTTTTGCATTTAAATTTATTCATATCGTACGTTATTCACAATTATAAAAGTAAATCGTGTAAATGTAGCACGTCAATTTATATATTATGCGTAATTCATTTGCTTGATATCGCTATATAATAATAAAATAAAAAATGTTATAAAAATCATGATGATAGTTATTCCAGTAATTTATCTGATTAACGAGACTGTTTTTTGTACTTTTGTAGATTTAAAATATTGTCACCTATTGCTAACTACACTTAATAAAATGTAACATAAATAAATAATATTTCAATTAATTCAATAATAATTAATTTTAATATGTTTACTCTTGTTTATAATTTATACCATCAAATACAACTCAGTTTGCCTACACCAAAAACTGAGTTAGAAGCTTGTATTAAAAACTTTAAGAAGTTCTATATATAGATAATGCAAATTATCTACAGTGTATTCTTACGAATTGAACAAACAAAAATAAATATTAATGTGTCTATGTCTCAACAATTAAAAATATTTATGAAAATAATATTTACTGAAACAAAACAAACAAATTTTAAGGTACGAACCTTACGAACAATCACATTGTTTTAACCTAGAGAAATGAAATTTCGTATCCCAGATACAATCTAATCCGCCAACGAAAACTACAATTCCGTGTCAAGAATTATAACACACTATGCGGAAAGAGAGGAAAAGAGAAACTTACGAACGCACGGTCACCGAGACACTACTTAGATTGAGTTGTGACTGTGACGGCTTGCCCCGCTGCGCCGAGAAGCTGCGCGCGCCGCTCTTTCTCCCCCACCATTGATCACTGGCCCAGGACTGAAAAGATTACTGATGGACTTAAGTTCCGATTAAAACTAGAATTCTGAACGTCGTTATGCATCAAAATTTACAAATATAATTATTATAAATTTCATTTTAAACATTATTATTTATTGTACATGTAAAGAACAAGCAGGCTATCTTAGAATAAAAATTTATAAAAATTACATAAGAACATTTCGTTTGTTTTACATACATCAACGTAATTTATATTGAAATAAAAAGTAAAATTTCTGAAATTGTTTAATAACATAAAAGAAGTTGAAAATTTTTCGATGGAATTGTGAAAAATTATAGTTTTCCTTGTGAATAGAAGAGAATGTTATTTTAATACTTTGTCATATTTTTACAATGGCTTTACGCTATTTACCAAGTACGAAGTTTAATTTTATCTGAAAGTATATAACTTCGAAGACTTGTTTTTACTTCGAGAGTACTTCGTAGCCATTGCTAGCTCTATCCTCCACCCACAGGGGTCCAAGATGCCCCAACCTGCTTGGCTGATTGAGACACCAGCCTGGTTCCAACACTACTCTCTTCACCCCCGCCCTCGCCCGTACCCTTCGCAGAACGACGTTGAACAGTCCGGCATTTAGATGCGTTCCGTTCTTTCTTACGTTTCTTCTTCTTCCAATGCCGACCTTCCATCGGGTTCCCTTTCAGGCCCCTTACTACTTCTATTCCCTACCACAAGCGTTCGCTGTGTTGCTGTGACTCTCAACTCAATCCCGCTCCTTTAAACGAGAAGTGGTGGACAGCGGAGGAGATTAGTTGTTTGAGTACAAATTGAACCGGTTAATCTATTCAAGCAAGCAAGCAAGGAAGAAGCTCCGGAGGAAATAAAATCGTTCCTTCATTTTGTATATTACCGAATTATACATGAAATGAATGATTAGATAAGAAGGTATTTGTTTCTAGATTAACGCGTTGGCAAGCGCGCGTGTCTGAGTTTACTTAGGATATCCTAAATAAATGCTTTCGTCTTCGTTTACTCGGGATCGATGTTTTCTGTTGAAGGCCCTGTAAGTTTTACTGAACGAGGTTAGAGATTCTTGACGGTTCTCAATCTGTTTAACAATTTGTTTGCTCGTTCTTTTTTATGACACTCTACATGGACGTACGTGTGAGGCAGAAGAAATTCATAACACGTTCCGATATGAATTACGAGGATTGAAATTTCAGACTGATCAAACTGCGATAGCCATCGAAATTTGCTTCCTGTAATTCAGGAAATGCGATGAAGATTGTAGATCAAGAAATTCTGATGCGGCACGAACAATTTATGATACAATGAAGAAAATAGATCGTCTGATATAAAACGGTGATACGAAAATGATAACTCACATAGCACAGAGATACAAATCTATTGAACAAATATTAATTCATTATATATGATCCATAATAGAATTAAATGGGTACTACGGAAATCTAATTAATTAATAATCTAGGCATTTTAATTCGTAATAGACAAAAGTCATTCAAAATACAAAATTTATTTCATGGCGTAAAATTAAAAAATTGTATTATATGTAATTACACTAAAAGCGATGCAAATAATGGTATAAATAAAATAATGTTTATGTATTTAATTCGATACAAGCAATTATAATTTGGCAATCTTATTAATGTAAGGATAAACATGTTCATTAAAAGAAAAATAAAATATTCTATTCAATCTTTTTTCTTACAACTTTTATCTATCTATCACAACTATCACAATTCACTTTAGATTTTTATCTTAAACTCATTTCTTGAAATTCCTAAAAAGTAATCCTATAATTAAACTGCGAACATTTATGTATCTACAAGAAAACATTTATATAATAAGTATAGCAATAGATATAAACGCACAATATAAAAAAAAAAAAAATAAAATATATTCAAAGTAAAAGTTATACACGAAGTTATAATATTTTATAAATAAAGCAGATCTTTATGTAAATTCCGTTAATATGTTAATAAAAATGTAGATTTGCATAAAAGTCTACTTATAATAGAATAATTATATACAGGAACAACCCGTTGATAGAAATAAGTACATCAAATCAAGATCTACTGAACACACGCAAAATTCATGATTGATATGAAAAATCTAATCTGAAATCTAGTAGAATATATTAAAATCTTTACAAAGAGCAAATTTGAAACAGTATTTTAACTTTGAGAGCAACATACGAAGAGTTAGCATGACGGTTTTTTGTTCTCTGTCTGTCTTTCTTGTTTTCTGTCTCTATTTGCTTCTCTTTCTCTCTTTCTCTCTTTCTCCCTTTTCTCCCTTCTTCCTTTGCTGTCAGTTTCTCTCGGTGGTTTTTTTGATCTTCTCGAAGCAATTGTCCCAAGCGAGAACCCGGTTGAGGCAATAACGACCGCAGGCCCGGCCTATCCTGTACCTTCTGACGTCTTAATAAAGCAATCGTCCGATTTCTTGAAACCCTCCTTCTTCTTTTGCTCCGAGCCACGCTTCAAAGACTTTCGAAAGAACACTCTCTGCTACGTTCAACATCACGTTTTACGAAGTATTTCTGTTACATTTCGAATATATCGAAAATAATACAATTTCTGATTTAACAAATTAATTATATTTTTTTGACGCAAGTACAGCTGATACCGGTCTTTATTATACTTACGCTCAAAGTTTACATTATGGTATTATTACTTGATTATTAGTAAATGAAGCTAAAATTAGAAAATCTGTTATTTTTAAAAAAAATCACATACTGGAGAAATATATACAGTTAATCACAAACGTAAATATAATTTTAATACATTGATTTATTTGATTTCAAATTATAAAATGAAATATTAATTAATGCATATTCGATTGAAAACCGATGAAAAATGTATTTTATTTAACGAGTTTTTTAAAGAGAAACACTAAAAACACTAAAATTAATATTTATACTTTTATGAAGTAATAAATAGTATGCATTTCCAATTCAATTTTTCTTTTTTTTTTTAGTTCCAACAAATTATAAAATAATTAAATTATTAATACAATTCATAATCGAAAATCTATCTTTTTATTAAAATATTCATAAATATTATAGTAAACTTCTTTTTTTCTACAAATTAAAATTTCTTTTAATATTTATTTCTTTCAATTATTTGTTTCTTCAGCTGAAGCAAACATAAGCTTTAAATCTTAAGGAATTTTTAATTTCAATTTCGTATCGATTTAATACCTACTTCTCAGACCTCTCATTTTAACTTGCCATTAAGAGAGAGAGAGAAAGAGAAAAGAGCAAGTATATTTAGAAGAAAAGGTGAACTATATATATGAAAGTAAGTTGAAAATGTACAAATAAATTTTTGTTATTACTTTTCATTTTACTTTGTAATATATATTACATATATATAAATAAAATATATATGTTTTAAATAAAATTGGATTATTGTGAACTAGATTGAACTAAATTGCCAAAGTAAAAATGTATAAAAATAATAATTAAATTACATCGATCAATTTTATTTTTCTTTCCTTTGTTTATATATTTTCCAAACACAGTTTTATCGTATAAAAGATTTTTTTAATGCAAATAAAACGACTGTATATCTTTATTCTATACATAATTTACAATATTTTTCTTTGTAAAAGAATATTTTATTTAATACCTTTTTTATCTATTAATTACTTTATGTTGAATTATAGTTACATTAATGCAAAATAAATGATAGAAAAAAATGTGTTAATTAACATTGATATCTATTTTTAATATGGGTCTTCAAATTCTTTCCAATATCTCCAAATATTTTTATCAATATCATACAATTATGTCAATTATGACATGTAATATTTGATACATTATAATTTTAAAAAAAGATAAAGTTTTAAGTAAAATTTGAAAAAATACCCACTATTAAATCAATAATCCAAACTATTTTTTATCTTTTTTAGGATTGAAATAAACATAAGAAATTAATCAACTTAGTTATTTTTATTATAATCATTACAAACGTTAAATGCGAATTGCCATTTTAAT
The DNA here is from genome assembly GCA_903986555.1 of Heterotrigona itama. NCBI lineage: Eukaryota > Metazoa > Arthropoda > Insecta > Hymenoptera > Apidae > Heterotrigona > Heterotrigona itama. The sequence goes on from CAJDYZ010011470.1 coordinate 99,197, forward strand.
TTCTTATGCACTAACACGCTGGAAAGGAAGCGAATGCCCCAATAAATAATAAACAAAACGGAGAAATAAAAAAGAAAAAAGAAAAAAATATTCAACGTGAATTATGGGATATATCGCCGATAACTATCCGATAAAAAAATGGAAAATAGTATTTTTATTTTGTTACCATTCTAATGGATGTTATCGGTGATACTGAAGTAATGAATAATTCAAACGGAATTAGTATGATTAAAAAGAAGGAAGTGACATTTACTACATTAAACTACAAACGAAATCTAAGACTAAGTGTAACGAAATACCTTCCTAGAGAAACTCAACAAATATGATTCGAATAAGTGCGATAAGATGTTTAATACATTTGGAAAAGAGCTTACTCGATTATTATCAAATTGATAGTTGTCTCTCCTTGATATATACTATTGTACAGCTTTGTTGGAAAATAGAAGTGATTACCAGTTTCTTCTTTTAATATGATGATAAAAAAAGTAATAGAAGCTGGCCTTCCCTTTCTGTCATACATCAATAATCATACTTTCTTCATACATACATACCAATATTTTGTTTTGTATAATATAATGTAACTGTACACTTATATATCTACTATGTACACTAAGTTGTTTCGGTTCCTTAATTTATTGATTTTGAAAATATTTTTATAGGTACATTCCATCGAATCGATATTAACATAATATGGAAATAATAATAATATTAATACGGTAATAAGAATAAGCATGATGATGATGATAATAATAATAATAATA
>CAJDYZ010011470.1:100042-111449 GCA_903986555.1 Heterotrigona itama
GTAATAGAATATGTTAAACATAGATATGTATAACAGTATAAGAAATATGGTAGTATATTTTTGAAATGAATATTTAAATTTAAATGATGTTCAAATTTAATTGAACATGTAAAAAATACATTTATAATTTAATTTTAAATCGTTTCATAATTTGAATAATATTAATTGTTTATCTATAATATTATCATAAATTTTTTGTATATTGCTACCTTTGTACTATTTTTTTATTTGAGAAGATTTATAAAATAAGAAAATTTTAGAATGCGAAATATCGATACCGATCGAATTACCTAAAATTAATTTAAAGTCAACTTAAATAAATTATTTAGGGACAGTTCATTTATTTTATCATATTAACTCATAATCACGTTCACTTTAAATCTTTACATAAACTTTAAATTCATATTATAATGAATTAAGCTCACTGTTTTTGTTTTAATCTCATTTTTATACTTGTTTGACATAATGAAAGAACCGTCCCTAATCATAAAATTTGTGAAATCTACTTTTATCACTTAATCTAACATATTTACAATTACAATATCGCATCATTAGTATGAATTTCTATAAATTTCAAGGTACATATCGCGTAATAAGTCATTTGTATTTTTTATACAGAATTAAATAATACAAACTGCGATCTTAGGAATACGTGGACATGTTTTGAGTAATATTAACTAAACTTAAAGAATAAGAAAAATTCTCTTAGAGAAGAATACATAATTTGTATATTAATATGAACATTCAAAAAATATATATTTGTAAAATATTTTTTTAACTTTCTAATATTTTATTTTTAATTATACTAAACGTTTATTAACATGTAAGTATAGGAAATTTGTAGCATTTTAAATAATTTGAAAGAAATTCAAATCTCTGCCATTTTACATTACTTATTATTATAAATTTCATAAACAATTCGTCTCATAAAGATTATTTAATATTAATTATGAAATTAGATTTTAAATTTTGTTCAGTTCAAGTTTAGTATATTTAATTTTTATTCTCTTTCATTTCCACGTATTCATTTTTCAAACAATTTCAACAACTCTGACACACCACATATTTCTTCAAACTACATAATCTCAATTTGGCACTCATTTTCTTGCATCGTCACTGTCCTCCTCTGAACTGTATCTGAGTGTAGAATAAACATATTCTTGATTTGAATTTTCATTTTCGTCCTCCAATATTTCTTGCTGAATCAATATTTGATCCCCTTCAGCCACCATTAAAACAGCACCTTCTAAATCATCCAATTGCATGCTTTCCTCTCTCTCATCATTTTCATCATTCTCTTCTTCTTCATCTGACTCATCGATACTTCCATTTCTTTCAGTCTCTTCCATTTCTTCAATATCTTCATTCGCTTCATTTTCTTCAATCTCTTCATGTTCCTCGTTCTCTTCATTACCGTCATTATCTTCTATCTGGTCACTATCCTCATTTCTCTCAATCTCTTCGTTCTCGTCTTCAACTTCTTCTATCTCTTCATTTAATTCCATTTCATCATTTTCTTCAATCTCCTCATTATCCTCATTTTCTTCGTCATTTTCTTCAGTAGAGTTTCCATCAAATTCATTCTTCGCATCCTCAAAATCTTCATCGCTTTGATTCGCAAATGTTTCAGATTCAAGCTCTAAAGATTCATTATTAGGTAAATGTTTTTCATATAGATTCATGGATTTTGGAGAGGATCCATTTCGAATCTCTGATAAATCACATATTCCCATTTCTTTCCCAGTTAGAGGCACTATAGAACTTAGTTTATGACCCATCGATTGTTCAGACATATTCTCAGAAAGCAAAGGCATCATGGGACTGAGAACTGGAGGTTCATCATCATCTGACAAATTCGCATCATTTTTCTGTTTTTCTGCAATAATTATACAATATTTATTGATTTGGTAAAGTAGTTATTAAAAATATATACCAACAAGATCATATCATTTTATTCGTTGATTATAATAAACTGAATTATTTAATATTAATTAATTATTCTATACCTGTATTTTTAGGTTCTTGAAGATGTTCTAAAACATAATGCTCCATGTTCTTTTCATCAATTTCCAAATTATCGAGCTCTTCTGAATCTTCACTCTCTGAATTGTAAGTAATATCTCCAGTTACTCTAGATTCATCCTCTGACTCATGTTCCTCTTCAACTTCGGTACTACTACCACTTTCCGATTCTTCTGTTTCTGCTTCTTCTTCTGCTTCGGATTCAAAATCTCCTTCTTCTACTTCTTCAATCATCGCATCATCCGCTATCAGACTTCCCTTTTGATTAAAATTTATTTTTATTAATATATAAAAATACTTTTATTAATTGAAAAAAGTCTATTATCTATTGTTTTTATAATTACTTCTGCTTTTTCATTATTTTTCAATTGTTCTCCTTCTTCCATTTTCGTATTACACGTAGTTAAATGTGCAGTTTCATCGATAATATTTTTCCGACATTTTGGACACCAAGTACTAGTACCTGGATGGCCGATATGAATACTCGTGTGTAATAACAATTTACTACGAGCATTATGATATCTGTTAAACATAAATTTACATTATTACATATTATATACAATCTATATATTTAACAATATAGTAATATATATATATACACACACACACATTATTATATTACTGTTATACATATAAACAAAACCGAGCATACAGTACCTGCCACAAGTTTTACATGTAAAATTGTTTCCTTCAGTAGAAAGGATTGCTTCGTGTGCAGCTTTCAAATGTTCTGCCAAATTATCATAGTCTTTGCAAAGTTTTAGACATACTCCACAAGTTACTGCCGCTTCCGCTCGATGGAAACGAATTAGATGTTGCCATAAATGTTTTTTTGCAGGCCACTGTTTTCCACATACTTCACAAACACATTCTGTATTCGTTGATTCATCATAAACTTTCCTGGAATCCTTTCTTGAACATTTCATTGAAGATTTTGTCCTGAAATAGGATCGTACATCGTTTACAGTTTAAAATTTAAAAAATATTAAAAAACAAAAAAAGATTATTTTGTATACAGCATTTACCTCTGATTGAGTGGCATAAGATTTGGAAGAGGTCTCTGACCTGAGAGTTGAAGATTTATATCTTCAAAAAGATTGAAATCAGGAATATTCAAATTTGACGTGGGCTCTTCTTTTTTAATTTGATTATTATTTTTCAAAAATTCTTGATTATCCAACATATTATTTCGTTCTTCCTACAAAAAAAACACTTAGATTAATATAAAATTAAAATGCATACTTTTGCTCAGTAATGTTACTTACGCCTTTTCGTACATTTTTTCTACAAGTTGCAATATGATTCCAATATAATGTTTTAGTACAAAATTGTCTTTTACAATTTTTACAAAAGAAATTCATTTTGCTACGCATTTTTCTTTGTTCATCCTGTTTCAATCTCTTGAATATTCTTTCTGGATCTGTATTGTGCATATTACGATAATGTTTTGAAAGTGCATCACTGTTCACAAACATTTCTGGACACATTTCACAGTCATAAGTATCAGTTAAGGATCTTCTTCTTTTCGAGTCACTAGAATCTTCATCACATATATCTACTTCATATTCTAAATCCTCTGGTTCTTCTTTAACTATTACATCAGGAGACTAATACAGAAATAATTATTATTTAATATTATTTAATATTCAATTATATAAAATATTTATCATTATCAATAAATTTTATAATTATTTATTATTAACATACCTCTATTTCGAAATCCTCATTTTTTGACCCAATATCCAATCTATGCTCGAATAATGCGAGCTGATCTTTGGGGATATTATGTATTGTTTCATAATGATCTCTGATTGCAGAATCTTCAATGAAAACAGCTAAACACTGTTTACAAGTTCTAAATACTTTTCCATGACATTTTTTAGTATGATCAAAAGCTTTCCATTTTGAAGCATACTGTTTTCCACAAACTTGACAAGTATTAGGTTTTGAAAGCACACTAGAATGAACTTCTTCTACGTGACTTTTAAGTTCTTTTGGATCTTTCATTGGAATTAAACATACTCCACAAGATACACCAATTTCATTGCGATGAAGAGACAAAACGTGCATCTTTAATTTCAATTTATTTTCAACTGTATCACCGCAAAAATCACAAACATTGGGAGTTGTATGATATCTTTAATAAAAAAGAATTAATCACAATCGATTGTTTATGAGATAAAATACTTTTGTTTCAATAAAGATACAAATATTAATAACTATTGCTGAAGTTAAATACCTGTGATCTTTTCTATGAGATTCCAAATCTTCTTTGGTTCTGAATAATTTCCTACAAGATCCAAAATTGCAAGTTAAATCTGGATGATCCATGTGTTTCACTCTGTTATGTGTCATAATTCCTAATTTTGAAGTAATTGTCTCATTACAAAGATGACATGTGTATGTACTATGATGATTCTCAATATGCTTTTGCAAACTGGCACGATCTTTAAATATCCTTTCGCAAGCTCTGCATCTTGTTAATAATGCCCCAGGATCTTTTCTGTAATTCTGACATCCTTTCATATGTCTACGTAATAGATACCGTTTATGAAATCCTTTATTACATTTTTCACAATAATGTAAACTAACTTCTTCGGTTTTAAATTGTCTATTATCTTTTCCATCTTTTCTAGAATCTGGTTCGTATCTATGAATTTTTGAAATATGAGTTGCTAAATGATCTTTCGAAGCACTAGTTTTCAAACAATAAGGACAAGTTACATCTTCATGGCCTTTGTGTACTCTGTTCACATGTTTCCATAAATGCGAAGTTCTGCCATAGCATTTATTACAGAGATCACAAGGAAACAGTCCATGAACAATTCGTCTATGATTACATAATTTTTCTAAGCTAGTAAATTTCAAATCTGCACAAAGCTCACAATTTAGTTCTGTTTCTCTCATTCGTCCATCGATTTTATTCTCCAAATTTTCTGCTCCGTTATCACAGTTTTCTTCAAAACCATGGATTTTTCTGTGTCTAGACATTTTGGATTTATTCGAATATGGTCTACCACAAATATCACAACTAAAATCACCATTCGTTAACGGCCAATGTTTCGATCTTACATGAGTACTTAATTGCAAAACATTTGGGAACACTTTTAAACAGACGCCACAAATTAATGGAACAGTATCTGAATGTACGCCCATAACATGCTTCCAATAATCAACTCTACTGCCCCAAAGTTTACCACAGATTTCACAAGTATTTGGGGATGAACCTTGAATTGCGTGATGTTGAATATGTTCATTTCTAAGAGATTTTGTAGCAAAAATTTTACCACAGTCTTCACGATCACATTTTATGGCCGATTCATTGCTATGAGACGAGCTAACATGTAGCCAACGTTCCCATTTACTATGATGTGAACTCCCACAAAGTTCACAAACAAAAAAAAGATGATATTGAGCTTTATTTCCACCACCATTTAAACTCGACGGATTTAAAGGATCTCCTGTTGGCATTAGTTGTTCCGACTGTAAAATTTAAAAAAATTTTTAAATAAAAAGGTAGTGAAAAAGTTCTTTTTTTACTTTGCTTAATACTTTAATCATTTTTTATAAATATTCTTACTCTATGTGCATTTCTTTGATGTCGTATCAAATGATCTTCATTAGGAAATGATTTATAACAAATATAACAATCCACTTTATCTCCATCTTCTTCATAGTCGAGCATTTGTTCTGCTGTTTCATTGCCATTAATATTCTCTCCGTAATAATTACTATTCAATTGAACAAAAGTAGCAGGATCATAAGTTGGATCTACATTATGTATGGATACATGGGCAATTAATTTTTTTCTCGAATCATGTTGCCTACCACAAATAGTACAACTGTACCTATTAACACATTAAAAGTAAAAATAATTACAATTTACTATTATTATCAAGTACCATTTACATAATTTTAAAAGAAGTACCTTCTTTGTTCAGAAAGTAATAATTTTGAACCACCGTGATACATGTTTACATGGTTCAAAAGTTGAGTATTGTCTGCACAAATTTTCAAACAAACACCACATGCAAATGCTGCAAATTCTTTATGCGTAGCACGAATATGAAGCCAGAGAGATGCACGATCATTAAAATCACGAGTACAAATTTCACAAACAAATACAGTTTCAATTTCGATAAGATTTTCTTGTCCACTCTCATGATCTTCTTCATTTTCTACATTTATCTAAAATTGAAGGAAAAGAAACAAAATAAAAATAATATAAATATAACCTTATTTTTTTGATATAAAAATATTGTATTATATTTTATAAAATATACCTCTGGAGATAGTGGAAATTCAGAAGAAATTTTACCCTCATACGAATCAATATCCATAGATTCATTCCAATTATGTGAAACAACTTTTTTTAAACACTTATCACTTTCTATTATAGGGCATGGATCAACTCCATGTAAGGTTTGAATATGCCTGCTTAAGGAAGATTTAAGGAAAAAGTCTTTTTTACACAAAATACAAATAAATGGTTTATCCGTAAAATGAGTTGCTTCATGCTCTCTTAAATCCTCAACTGAAATAAAACACTGAGGGCAAGATTCGCAATACCATTTCTTAGTATTTTGAAAATCAGAATGCTCTATTAAATGAAAAAAAAAAATCCATGAAATTAAATCTTGTTCCATTTTATGAATAATATCTTATTTCGTATTTAAGTTACCTGTTTTTGGCAATTTTTTTGGTTTGCAATTTGAAGTAAATTTATCTTCAAAATCTCGCTTAAGACTATCTCCTTTTGTTAATGCTTGTTTTAAAATTGTTAACTGAGGATTTTTTGCCAATTTAGCTTCCGCACTTCTAAACAAAGAATTTTAAACAATGTACGCAATAAAAAATTGTGAAGTATTTCATTTTATAATAAAATTAATCCTATTACTTATAATCTTTGCCATCATCGTCACTTCCAATACTTGAAACTTCGGAACTATCTACAATTTTATTATCCCTAATCTCGTTTTTCCTTGGAAGATCTAATCTTTGTCCTTCAGTACAAATTCTACCATGAAGATTCAGTTCCATGGCATCTATGCAAATCTTCCCACAAGCACTGCACTGATATTTATTTTCCGGCTGATAGGCATTATTCAGTGGAATCTCTGTAGGTGCTGGAAGACCAGCGTGACGTGATTTTATATGTTCTTCTAAATTTGTTCGAGTTGAGTAAATCCGAGAACAATAACCGCATGTCACTGCTGGATGACCTCTAATACAGGTATATTATACCATTATTATTACTATCATTATTACTATGGCATTAACATATATCTTATTACTTATTACTATGGTATTTATATTCTTATATTATACTTTAAAATTAATGTTTTGTTTTGCCTCCTCAAAGTAACTTAGCCTTTTTAAAAATTATATATATTATATATTTTTATTGACTTTAGATTTTTTTCATGTTCATTTCAAAAACATGTAGAACTGTTAAACAAAAATATAAAAATTACAGAACACACCTATGAGTTGTAGAAACATGACCCCAACGATGTTTTGCAGTGGAATAAGATTTATGACAAAGATCACATTGGTAGGGCCTTTTATATGATGTATGATCATCTGTAAGAACTTTTTCGCCAATCACGTCACCCGCACCAACGTGAATGCGTGCATGTAAGGACAAATGACCCTTTGAACTAAATGCTTTGTTGCACAAGGAACAAACATAAACTTCATGTTGTTGAGATGTGTGCTGTAATAATATAAATTATCAGATTTCATTGAATACATCTAATTTTTATTTTTAATTACACTTAAGTATAATATACCTCTGGTAAGTTACTAGAAATATCCTGATGTTTCAATTCTGATTCTTCAGGTTCTTCTGTAACTATTGAAGTCATTTCCAAAAAATCACTAGGATTTGTTTCCATATCCATTTCATACTCCTCTGAATGATGATCTTCAGAATCATCCATAACTGTTGCTTAAATAACAGAAAAAACAAAAATAAAATAACAGATTATTTTTTAACAAACTGTTTTTGTATATTAAAATAAAAACGTACCTTCATCTGTGCCACTATTATCAATTTCTTCTATCTCATGGTCAGCCTCTCCATCAGAATTTAATCTGGGTGGTGTGCCTAAAGCAGCATTTGGATTTACAATAGGAGCTTCTGGAATTAAGACTGGTATACTTTTTCTTCCTTTGAAGAACTCTGAATCATTACTACATGTCAAGATGGTAGTAACATCTTCATTCTAAATAATCAAAAAAATTTTTTAACCATTTGAAATTAAAAACATTTAACGAATTTTTTAAATAATTAAGGAAAATTTTATTTTACCGGTCCTGAAGGTGATAAGCATCTTTCCAAGAGAGCAACTGCATTAACACATGCTGTTCTAAAATCATAGAAATTTTCCAAATTGTACATACACCTATAACACAGGCATTTTGGTAGTCGATCATTTTCTGCAATCTGAAATTAAATATTAATGTTAATGTTTTCATCCTTACTTAATTAATAAATTTAATGAATTAAATCATATAGTCATTAAAATACAATCAACATAAGATAAATAATATAAATAATACAAATAAAAATATATTAAGGATACCCATAAGTATTTGTTTATAATTTTTAATAAAGCAGACTGTAAGTGCCCTATAATAAAATGGTAGATTGTACTTTTTGAAAATCATAGTTATCATTGTATGCTTTTTCATTTTCATGAAGAATTTAACAACAGATAGAACAAAGAAAATTTGTGATACTTATGAAAATGTGTTACAAGTCAACAAATGCCAGTATTAGTTCAGAAGATATAATGTTGGTAATTATGCTGCCTTATCTCATGTTTGATCCAAGGTTAACTGTACAAGAATTATCAGTCTATATGGTCAACTATACAAAGGCATCTATATGAAATTGGTAAGATTTATAGACAAGGAATAAGTGTCCCACATGAATTATCTGAGGCCAATAAGGATCTACGACAGATGGTTTCTACATATCTGCTCATCATATTATATAATGATCTCTTTCTAACTAGAATTGTTACTAGAAAAAATAGATAAATCCTTTATGATAACATGAAATATTCTGAGCAATAGTTTTCTTTAAAAGCAGAACAAACTCCTTCAAGCTTATCCTTAAGAAAAAGGTTTTTGTATTTGATGGAACTAATCTTCTTTTACAAAAAGGAGATTAAAAATTTATAGATAGAATGGCAAACTGTCATTGATAATGACAGAGATTATATACTTTATTAAGAAATAAAAATTTCATTTTAATACATAATTTACTTTATTAAAACATTAATAATTATATATAAAATTGTCATTATTATTCATTCTAACATGAATATGAAAAAGATCCAATTAAAATGCATTAATACATCTGAGAGTTATATAATTTTGTAAATATTTAGTAATTAAAATATATTAATGTATACTTAAAAAATTACTTTTGAAATACAGACAAATTTCATTGAAAAATAGATTATATTACTAAAAAAATTTTATGTATGAAAAATAATCAATGAAATAATCAAGAAAATAAATATTGGAAGATATAGCAATAACGTAGAACTTAAAGAATTAAAATAGTTTATAACATTTTAAAATGTTATATCAACATATCAATTGAAAATTAATTGATATAAAAATTATTTTAGATATACATAAAAATATATCATATATTTAAGAATTTGATAAAAAACATTAAATACATTGAAATATATATCACAAATTATTCAAACATGATAATACATCAAAACACTCAATGCAAAAACTATTATTTTCACATAATAAAATATAAAATTATATAAAAATGCATAATGAAAAAAACAAATTTTAAATAAAAATCATTAATTCTAATTTATAAAATAGTAAGCTAAACAGCAACAAAGAAAACAAACATTCTTCAAATTAAAAAAATACATTTTAAACGAACAATTTTTTAAAAACTTTATTAAAAATAATTCAATTGAGATGACAAAAATGTAACAATTAAAGCAAAAAAATATTATTCCGAAAATAAAACGTAACTCGGCAAAACACAAAATTAATAACAAACTCACAGATTTTTTAAACAAATAATTAAGCTACACAAACTAAAAAAGAAAATTAACAAACATATTTAAAAGCAATTGACAAAACAAAAATTAACAAGAATCATCTACAAAATGACATGTGGGTCACACTTTTAAAATCGAAAATGCGAGAGATCAAAAGCAATGCCATCCGATCTGGCATCATTGAAAAAAAAAAAAAAAAAAAAAAAAAAAAAAACACATTTTGAAGGAAATATAATACAGAAAAAGTATTGATGCAATATATTTCCAACAAACGTGAACGGACTATCAAATTGAAGTGCAAGTTTCTCGTTGGACGGAGAGCATTTTGAAGACACGAAATTGACACGAAAGGAAAAGGAACTTGACGCACAACGAATGATAGACGAACCTTAAACGGCAGACAGGCTTGTATCTTGTCAACGAGCTGTCTGCTCTTGCCCTCTTGGCCGAAGATGTCCATCTTGACGGCGTCGTAGGATGCGCAAAGTCGACAGAGTTCCTGGTAGCGTTCCTTGGACTCCATCGTCGGCGTGGCCACGAAGACGATCACGATACTGGTCCGAGGAAGTTGGATAATCCGGATTCCCTCGTGGCAGTGTAGAAAAAGGCTCCTCTGGCCCGGACTCGGCCTTCTTCTTCTTCTTCCTCGGATCACATCCTTCGGAGCGGGGATCCGCGGCTCGCTGCGACACCGCGCGGCTTCCGTTTACAGGCTACTTCCTGGCGATTTTCACGACAGTTAAGGCCCCGGGCGTCGCCATCTTGTACACAGACACTTGTTCCGTCACCACTGACGAGCATGACCTCCTCCATGTCCCTACTGTCCCTAGGTGATGTTAAGCCGCCGTGGAAATATCCGCCGATTTTTCGATACTTCAGAAACGACGAATTGTATTTTCGTTTTATGTAAGGTCTAGTTCATATTGAGTTGATTCCTCGACAAATTCAGTGCAAATTTCCAATACGCATCACCATCGATCGGCGAGCGATTTGATTGGTCTGCAATTATCTGGTTATTCGCATATTCTGGTTATTATCTGGTTATTCCTTGAACGATGAATTTATTCTTTGGATATTAGAATTAGTGTTAATTTACTGAATTTTGCTTCTGATATTGCTACGTGCAAATTACAGCGGTTACAAAAGATACTAGCACGTCATTACGTTTATTATAATGTTCGCTTATTAATTAATTCCAAATCCAAATATGTATATCAAATTTAATGTAAAATAAAAATACGCGCCAGTACTTTTAGTAACAAATTTTAGTAACAAGTTTAGACATTAGAATACTAACGTGTATATTGAACATACATACATACATACATACATACATA
>CAJDYZ010011470.1:135386-149031 GCA_903986555.1 Heterotrigona itama
CAACATATAAATATTTGAAAAAGATCATATGTAAATGGATATAGACAGATATAGATGAAAGAAGTCCCAGGGAGAATAAAAAAACTAGGAAATTGAATCAATTTCATCCTTTTTTCACTTTCACTTTGTATATACGATTTTAAATATATAAAAAAATTATATAATAATGTTTTGCAAAAAAAAACAATTGTTAAATAAAATTTTTTAATAAAAAATATATTAGTGAAAAAATAATCACGTTTCTTTTTTCTCGTGGATAAATGAAGTTCGCTTAAATTATTATCAAAAAAATAAATTTCCTTCGGAATGTTTTTGAAGAATGAGCCAAAAATTTCTCAGGGCAGATTTTACTTTTGTACAATGTTAATTATACATCAATAACATTAATATTTTTATTATATTCTCAGAATTCTCTTACTAAAATTGACAATAAATTCCCATTTGGGAAATTTCTCTAGAATCTCTCCACAAAGTTTCCTAAGGAAAGAACGGAAGAACAATTTAACTCTTAATTGCTATGATATTTAGTAAAACAGATTTGATACAAATCTATAAACACGTCTGTAAATAAATAATTTTAAAAGATAGAAACAGGTATAGAAATATTATAAACAATATTTTTTATATTAAAACAACTCGAGGTTTTTTAATACAATAATCGTTAACAAATCATAAAATAATATATTAAATTTCAATTTAAAAAAGAATATAATAAAAACTATGCATTTTCTGTCCACATTTTATACTTGATCATACCAATTAAGAGTTATTTCGTATTATTTAATTCTTACGACTATAGTAACTTTTGACAATTGAATTAACTAGAATTCACAAATATAATTCTTACAAAATGTAAGCTCCTGTTATCACGATATACTATACCAGTGTTTCCATCATTGTAACATAATATATACAACGTAAATAATGTAATCAAGTTTTTCCATGATGATTTAATATTATTGATTAATTAATGATATGACGTATACGTGCTTAGATATGTAATACTTTGATTATAAATTTCTGCATCAGCTTATTTGTATTTCACTTGTACATCAAATGAAAATAATATTTAAAGATAATTCTTTATCTTACTTTCCAAAAATGTCAGTAACGTATTGTAGTAAGTTACAAAAGATAAAATAAAGATGTCTGGAAACACTGGTTGTTGAAAAAGTAATACATGAAAGAGATAAGTAAGGTAAGGGTAATAAAATCTACGATTTATGACTAGTTCGTCAATAATGAAAATAAGCGAACTTGTTCGCAAATCATGGATTTCATTCTCATTCAATAATAATACTAATAAGAATCATCGTTATTATTTATAAACGGTGATCTAGTAGCTCAACAGAACCTTGATTATCCTTAAAAATTACAAAAATATAAAGAAATAAGTTAATTAAAATTGATCGCTCGATTGTATCAAATTTTTTTCTTTTTTTTATTAAAATCAAATATCTCATAATTTAATTTGGTTAGACATGTATCAAAATCAAAATCATGTAACCATTAAATTATGCAATTTTTGATATTTTAGTAATATTTAAATTTTAGAGGAAGTAAAAGTTATTTACAGTAACATTTTATTTTGAACAATTTATTGCGTATAACGCACGTATAACGCTACTCATGTTCATCAGATAATCAAGGTTCTCAGATAATTAAGAAAAAGAATAACTCACTTGCTCAGCAATTAGCGAACCATATTAAGCGAAAATACATCTATAACGCGCCAGTTATTGTCAGTTTAATCCCAGAGTATTAAGACGGCACAGGAAAGAAGAGGGCAACGTTTAATTAAGACCCAACAGCCATTCTGCGACGCCGAGGTAGTAAACGGTTTGTGCAATCCCGAAAAGGGGTGCTATTACTATCATTCTACACGCTCCACCTTTGAAGAACGCAGTTGGACCTTCATTCTTCAATGTTTTACTATTAAAATAAATAAATAAATAAATGACAGCTATACAGTTTTATCATTTATATAATTTACTAAAGTCATAATTGCCTGACAGTGTGAGATATTGTGTTACCGTTTCTCATTAATGCAATTTTTATTAATTCAAAGATTCAATATTTAACGCGTTCAAAATATTTCGTGGTCTGTTAGGAAAAACAATTTGAGAAAAAATAATGTGTCAATTATATTGTAATTTTACATGAATGTTGCACTTACGTTATGCAGTCCAGTACACCATCATATGTTGGTTCACCGGGTGCCTTTTTGATTACTTGCAATCTTGTTTTGACTACATCAAACGGATTCACTGATAATGCAGCTACAGAACCAGCGGTACAACCAGCCAAAAACGAACACCAAAATACAGCTAGAAAATAAAACGAAAAATATTAATAAAATTCTTAAACCACGGATAAAACTAATAAATCTAATCAGAGACTTACAAGAGCCATCCTCTCTCTTGGGCCCAATACTATTCAGTCTAGCGAATAATGGAAAGTAAATAATAGAAAATGTGACATCTCTAAGCGCTGTTGCACCAGTACCTTGGTAAAGACCCAAAATGCCTCTTTTTCGTAGTAAATCTTTCGTTAGTGATAACGCTGACACCTTTGGCACAACTTTTCCTGCTGTAATAATTATTTTAATTTATATATATATATTTAAAAAATTTTATATTTTAAATTTTAAATATTGAAATTATGATATAATAATACAATAATTAAGATTGAAGTATAATATATAATTTTTAACTGAAATTATATTCATTTATTTAGTGCATTCTTAAATATAATAAATAACGCAATTTTTGCACAATTAAAATACAGCTAGTTTTAAACACTTGCTCACTGTTTTATTTCTTTTGTTCTTTCTATTGTTCTTTTCATTAAAATGAGCAAAAACAAGCTACAAAAATTACGTCAGCAATTGCATGAGCTAGTAATATTCAATGTGTTAATAAATTCAGTCAATAGTTAGTTTTATATTTCACATTGAGAAAAATGAATAACACACAAGAAGAATCTTCAGTATGAATAGAAACAACACACTTTAATAAATCAGGCAAAAAAAAAAATTAAATCTTAAAAATTAGATATTTGATAAGGAAATTATCCAATTTCAATAAGGGAAACCTTAGTCATGAGAATACCAGACTTTCAGAAACTAAAGAGCAAAAAATATTAAATTTCTTTCTCGAGGATAATATTTCTGGAACAAATCAAAGTTAAAAAAAAAAAAATTTACATCTTTGAGAGTGCGTTAACAATTTAAAAACAAATCTACTCTGATAATAAGCTTAAAACAAACGGGATCCTCTTAAGTCGTTTACTGATTTATATCTGATTGTCATTATATTTGTTGCCATCCGTTTGTAATAATTAAATCTTCCTGTTTCTAATTTTTATCGGGTAATGCGGATGTAATTAATTAGAAATTCCAGTGTGATTGTTCTTGAAAAAATTCTGACGTACATAAAATATAAAATGTAAAATTTTCTACATGTTTATGAAATAATTCCTAATTCTTGTTAATCTAATTATTTTTTGGATAATTTTTTTTAAATACTGTACGTAATTTGCAAAATTACCTTCTTTTGCTGCCGCTGCTACTCGTCCAGCATCTTGCATTTGAATTTTTAGTAATTCCATCGGAGTTGTGACAATAATTTGACATGCTCCAGCTAAACCACCAGCAAGCATTTCACGTTCTAATGGCAGTTGCTGTCTGTGCAGAAAATTGATCCTATAACTACTATCATTGTTACCTTTATAATTGACACTGATTAACATTAACGATATCGAGATGTGGATATGAATATCAAATTAATATGGAAATTACTACTATTGCTATTAGTATTCTTGGCAGCGTTATATTTTTATATGCTTAAGAAAATTGAGAAAAATAACATACCCAGCTCCGGTAGATAAGTAATGACGAAATGTATCATTGGCAGTGAGTTTGATTGCTTTCTCTGGTGTGATTAAAAGAATATTCACGCCAGATCCTTTATACATGCCAAAGTAGCCTTCAGCACTGTAAGTCTTCTTAAAGCAGTCAAACCTAAAGAATTTTAAATTTAATAAAAGAATATTTACATTTTTTTTAGAATTTGATTCAACGTTTATTAAGCTTAATCTTTTGATGATATTTATGAACATTATAAAATTATTATTATTTATTGAAAGCTGTAACTACTTACATAGATTTATACATTCGTTCGCCATTAGGACCGACAACTTGATTCTGTAATCGTGTTTTAACCAAGTCCAGTGGGAATACCACAGAGACACCGATAATACCTGCGATCCCGCCATTTATAATTTTTGGAAGAAGTCTAAAATTTATTTACGAGCTGCATATAACACTCTATTCTAGTAATTTGCTAATTATTAATTAATAAGTTTAATATATTTATAATGTCGTATAATGCCGGAAAATTCTAATTCTACAGTGCATTTTTGTTAATTATAATTTTCCTGGTCAAACGGATTACTCACTTAAATTGACTTGGAGCTTTCTTCACACTGTCTTTTTCCATTGAAACTATAAGTTTATAACTTCCTCCCTATAAAATTACATTCTCTTATTAGATATATATACATAGTAAATACAATATGTATAATATATGCAACGTAATTGTATTACATTACTTAAATTATTAAATAAATATCAAATTATTTATATAAAAATTTATACAGGCTAGTAGACTATATCTTATAAATTTTTAATTAATATTTAATCAATATGCAATATGATATATTGTTCTCAATATATTATATTGCACATTGAAATAAACATAAAAAAATATCTGTTTATCACTGGGATTTAGAGATTACAAACAATTTTTTGTACGTAAAACTTATTTGCGTATATATATAATAACACGTACACAGCTAAGCATACAAATGGTCCTTTTTATTCTACATCGCTATTACTCTCAACTACTATTTCTCGGCGAGAAATATGACCTGGACACATCATTGATTTCTTACAAAAGCCAAAGCTTCCGGCAGACGTCATGAGCATAACTTGCATTTTAAACATTACAAAAAATTAATAAATATATATGACAATTATGTATTATTCCACGTACGAAATATATTTTCCATTATGTCCATCAAAGATTTTGTATCAGTATTTTAGTAATTCATTAATACATATGTATATAATTTACTAGTAAATTATAAATAATTTACTAATAAATGTATCAATTTTACTAATAATTTCTGCTCATCATGTTTGTCCTAAATGCGTTGGTTACTAAAGCAATAAACGGTTTGATATTTCAAACTCTATGAAACTTCAAGGAAATTTAAATTTGCGTGTGAACAATTAATCTAGCAGTTATTTTAAAATGTTTTATATCTTGAAGGTTCAATTTACGAGTTTTATTCAATCATGCATATTCTAATTTCTCACACTGTTTTAAATATTTACGTTTTCAAAAGACACACAAATACTCTGCAACAAATTCTAATTTAAATTTCTACAATTCTATGAGTTATCATTTAACCTTGATTGTAACACAATAAAAAATAAAGGAGACATTACATAAGTTGATAAGAATTGCATTATACAAATGCATATTTGCTAAACTTATTGAACTACATATGTACATATATATGTACATACTTATATGAAAACATTATATATATATATATATATATATATACGTATTTAATGTTTCGCGATGAAACTTATATATCCAAATTTACATAATTTTATTTCAATGTAAATTAAACAATGTTAATAAATAATGCAATACGCGCATAAGATATAATGTAGTAACTATGTTACGATCAAAAATATGTATTAAAAAGTTGAACATTGATAAAAAAAAAAAATGAGTAAATGAATGTTTTGAAAACGTTATAAGGAACATCTTAAGCATGGGGATAAACAATTCATCGATTAAATACGCATCATTTAATGCTTATCAATTCAGTATTAAATGATAATATCCACATAAACAACACGCTAAATATGGGTGAAGCAATAAAATAGGTTAGGCAACCATACCACCTGAAACTATATGCTAGAAAGGTTAGATCTTAATTCACAAAATACCTCGAAATCTTATTTCGCAAGATTTTAATTTCAGTCACTTACATTTCATGGAAAATGGCTTTTCAATTAAGGAAAAGTCTTCAATTATAAATCTTCGACAATCAATCAATTGTTCAAACATTCCGTCAGAAGTTAATACGTTTGAATAAACAATAAAGAACGTAAAACAATGCAAACGATGGTAGACAAATTGTCATCAGCAAGTTATAGTTTCAAAGTAGTTGGTGAAATTTCGGAATGACAGTCAACCGGAAATTCAGCAGAAGACATACTCACCGATTGAAACTGGAGAGTGGTCGCTCACAATATCCCGTTAACTAAAAGCAATTTTTATCATCGAAAGCGACAGCAGAGTTGACGTTGAAAGAAGCTCAATCTCAAACTGGCAGTATTGCTAGCATTATACCCGGGAAATTTCGTTTTCACCGAGGATCTCAAGAGATAAAAGAGCTTTCGATCACGGTCCACGGGTAGTACCGTCGTTCACTTACGTCACAAATCACACACCAATCGCAATGGCCTATATCAACGAAAGAAAGAGAAAGAATATTTCTGAGCGGCGATGTTCTTTGTTTAAACGTTTAAATGATATAAATTGAAGTAGTTATTGATAATACATTTGTCAATAGATTGATGCATCGAATGTCAATAGAAACACCAACATTTTATTATATACCGTATGCGTAAATAAAATATATTCCTAAACGTTCGAGCATTGTCAAATTAAACATTAATGGAATATTCTTAAGACTGTTACGAATAGATGATCTTTGATTTTGAAATTTAAAAAACTGCTATGTCAAATTTATTTATTTCGTTCGTTTTTGAAAACTACTTCAAAAACTACTATGCTGGAATTATATTAACATTGAAATATTTTATAAACAGTAGTATACTTAATGAATAAAAATTTGTGAAAATCTTCTTAATTATTAAATTGACTTCATATTTTTTTAGTAATTTTATAAAAGTATTGTACAATAGATTAACTAAATTTAAATCGTATTAATCTCTAAAGATGGCAGTGCAATCGCAATTTAAAATGTTCAGACTAGAAAAAAATGATGAGAGCAAGATAAAATTTATTTTTAACATTTATTCTGCTTCAATAAATATTGAGTTCTTTAAATAGCAGTGCTATTACTTATATTTTGCATATTTTTAACGTAGAGTGTAAAAAATTTTCTATATTTTAAAACGTTCAAGAAGTGTCAAATATCTAACCCTGTTTTCTATGAAGTGAAAGAAACTCAGACTACAAATTACTTTTTAATATTGTTAAATAACATCGTTAAACAAAACCTAGTAAATAATGGAAGTTATCCAGTTAGTAAGTTCGTCTGACGATGATGATGATTTATATTTAAATTCTGTCATTAAACTGAAAGGTACATAATACAAATGGTATTATTGTTAATAATGTATCTCATTTAATTTGTGGAACAAAACTCAAACAGATAATCTAATCAAAGTATTTATGTATAGCCTTGAAACAAAAACGAATGTCCCCACAACAAAATGAACTAGAGACTAAAGAGAATGATGAAAAGAATAAAGAATTATGCACACTTAATAGGTATAAGTTCATTAAAAAAATTAGTTTTCGTAGAATTTTATAATTTTAAAGTTTTATATATCATTAATATTTTTCTTCTGTGATTTCATGTTAACTTGCTACTATCTTATAGAATTAAAGTACCTAACAAAACTGTACCAAAACCAAAAACAAGAAACAAAAGATCTAGGCGTCGATCAGTAAGACAAAGACAAGTAAATCAACTTACAAAAATACTATATATATATAAATTATTTTTTTGATTAGTAATTCTTAAAATTATTAATCTTGAAATCAATTTCATTGCAATTTGTTTTAGAAAAGAAATGCATCAGAAACAGATTCAGATCTAGAAATTGTTTCTGTAGAAGAAAAATCGTCTGAAAATGATACATTGATAATTGAAAATAATACACAGGAAAATCCACATTCTAGTGAGATTGAAAATTATGAAATAAACATTAAAATTCTCTGGCGATCAAAAGACGTGCATCGTTTAAATATTTGTAGAGTACGTGATCATAATATAATTACATATATTTCATAATTTATAATCATGTACATTTTAAAATCTATATACACGGTATAGTTATTAAGTACTAATTCTATCCATTTTAAAAATTTACAATATTTTTAGAATGAAAACTTCCAACAAATTTTTGAGTATTTTGCTAATTTAGAACAAGTTTCATTGAATGAAATTTTAATAACAAAAGGAGATAAAACTATTAAAAAGAATGATACTCCAGCATCTATAAATTTGTCTGTGATAGACATACTCGGTAAATTATTTTAATTTTTTTTATAAAATCATAATTTAGTATTTTTTTCTAAATAAAAATTAAAAAATATATTTACAGAGGGAGGTATTATTAAGAAAAACAATACCACACCTCAAAAACCTATAAACGATGAAGACACTTGTACAATAAAAATACAAACAACAAACAAAAAAAGTCTAATTGTTTTTGTCAAACGAAATGAACATTTCAAAAGCCTATTAGAAAAATGTGTTGAAGAATTTAATGTTGAAGAATCAAAAATTAAACTATATTTTGATGGAGAATTAATTGCAGCTACAAATACACCTGATTCGTTAGAAATAGACGATGAAGCCTGTTTTGATCTTCAATTATTTTCGTAGTTCATAGAGTCCTATTTATAAAAGATAGATGAATTTATTATATATAAATAATATAATTTATATCCAGTTCTAATTAATTATTTGTTCCATGTAAAAGAAATTATCAAATTCATCAATTTAAACTTTTTTTGAAAAAACATAAAATATTAATTAATAATGGCTATATAAGAAAAGTAATACATAATACAAAAAATATAAAAATTATTTGCAATGTGTATTGAAAATGTAAACTTGATGCCTATTGAAGTATAATAAATCTAATAAACTTCTGTGTTCAACCAAAATTAATTTACGTTAAAATTAACGGAGATCCTTCAGTAGGTGGTAATTCCATAGTTTCTTGCGCTTCCACAACTCTACTTCTAATTATATTTCCCTCGGCATCAGTTTCGTCAATCGTTATTAAAATATTTGATATTACTGGCATAGATTTTCCTTCATCATTTTTCTCCCCCGACTTTCCTTGTTCTTCGTTATCTTCATCTTCTTCGTTCTCATTTAAATCTTCAAAAACCTAATAAATACATAATGTTTTTATATATATCATTTTTTTTTACTCATATTGTAAACTTTACTCTAAAGAATGATATTACTTCAATTTTAGGCACACTGGCATCTTTATTTAATTTTATTTTGAATTTTCTATTTTGTAATTTTGACTGATTAATAAAAGGATTTGTTTCTTCTTCAACTGCTTCATATCTGACCATTTGTAATCTATAACATCCATCTTCGTCATGGCTATATTGAAATCTTGTATGACCACTGGGTAATTGTAATTGATGTGTTTCAATTAAATGTTTCGTTAATCTATAGCTTTTCCTATATTTTACAGGGCATTCATGACAGCAATACCATCTCACTTGCATAGTATGAACTCGTTCTATATGCCTTACCATAAAAGAAATGAAACTTTTTAAGAACAATCAAAATGAAATATTTTAATTATGAGTTTTATTAATTTAATTTCTGAATAATATTTAAAAGTTTATTTGTACCTATCGAGAGTGTATGCACCTTTGCATTTGTATTGGCATCCTTCAAAATGACATGAAAAATTAGGCCCCTTTGTATGAACTGTCATGTGTGTATCTAGATCCTGTTGAGATTTAGCAGCATGGTTGCAAAGTTGACAAGGAAAGCTTCTAGTAGAAACATGCCGATATCTAACATGTTTAGCTAAATTGGCAGGTGATTCACAACTCATATCGCAAAGAGTGCATTTGTAATTAAAAACATGCATTCGCATATGATCCCTCAAAATTCCCTCGGTTGGATAAAACTTATTGCAGTGGGAGCATTGGAATCCCTGAACTAACAAAAATTAAGAACATTATTTATTTATATACCAAATTTTCAACAAGCATTTGTGTAAATAATTCAATGATTTTCTACAATCAAAAATGTTATGTACATATAATATTATATGTAAATAATATACTGTGACATTTGTAAATAAATGAGAATTTTTTTCATTTTACCATCAATTGGAATCTGTCGTTTGCAATGTATATGAAATTTTGTATTGGAAGCAAACGTAGCACCACAATCAGGACAAGCAACAATTTTTTCCTTTGTATGATGTCGTATATGATTCCTCAATTTGTACAAATTAGGGTAGCAGTTATCACAACCTGTCCATTTACATTTTACACCTCCTTCAATTTTATTACCCCTTGGACCTTCCTCAATATGAGCAGCTACATGATATAAATATAATTGATAATTTCTAAAGTATTTCAAACATTCCTCCCAACGGCAAAGAAGTGGCGCTGGAAGATCCACAACATTTTTCCATTCGGAGTCTCTACGACATTTCTAAAATATAATTAAAATATAATTTTTAAATTTTTAATTTTAAATTTTATATATACATCGATATCCCTATTTAATTTCTAAATTGTAAAACTGAAACAATTTTTTATCAAAATACTATAATTTAAATAACATTAATATTACTTGTGTTATAATTATTTTGTGAATATACTTTATAATATAGTTATTTGACAATTTACTGCTAATGGATAATTTCTTACAGGTAATTTAATTCTGGACCGAATATTTGATCCAATACATTTTAATTTAGTGTGATAGGCATGATAATTGACGTGCCTAGAAATCTCGTCGGGTTCGTCATTCTCGTACAAACAATCAGTCCATTGGCATATGTAAACATTGACTCCTTTCTCATTGGTCCGCGTATTTAAATCAGACACATGTGTAGCCACGTGATTTACGAATCGCTCAACATGATTGGTTTCGTGTTTGCAGCCAATCCATTCGCAGGACAAATGAAAAACTTCACGTTTCAGCGGGAAACCAACTCTTCTCTTCGTTCCGCACTCTGACACGGAATCAAATTCAGAATCAGTATTATAACTATCATCGTCATCTATTTGCTTTCTTTTACATTGTGTCTCGTCCGTGTATGTGAAATCTTTTTGCGATTCTACCCAATCATTACATCGTTTTTGCACGTCTTTACTAGTTATTAGTTTTTTCCCAAACTCTGTCATTTTATTAATTTAAAATTTATATTTCAATACTCCTAGATCATGAACTTCCGTCATGTAATACGTACAATTTTCATTTACGCATTACGAAGTTAAAAACTTGTTAAAAATTTACTGTTAAGAACTAAATATTTAAAAAATTCCTTAATTTAGACAAACTTAATACTTTAAGGCGAAATCTTATTGTTAATATTTTTCTTAAGGCAACACTTAATATTTTGATTAAAAACCGAACGTCTCTAACTGATCATTAACTTCCATGTTCTTCTCATCAATGATCATGCTCGATACTTGTTCTTAAATACCTAACCTGAGTTTAACCTAATGCAGAACAATTGTATAAATAAAGCATCGTGTTAGATTTATAAAAGTTATTATTGTTATATGTTGAATACACAGATGTTACGAATACTTTTAAATAAAAGTACTTGGAAGTTAACCAATAGTTCGGAGGAAATGAGATACACAGTTTTTACTCCATTAATTTTACTACGAAGGCACTTCACAGAACGTGGATCTTCTACAATTTACGCACTTTCTTCTGGTTGTTATTTCTACATTTTTATTTGTCTATATTTTTATTCATTAGTCGAATTTTTATAAAATTAATGTGCAACGTACAATTTTAACTTGGTAGCTACTTTGACACTGCTTTTCACGAGACGAGACATTCAGCATTCCGCCAATTTTAACTGCGCATGCGTATCGTAATCAAGTTTAAATATACAAGAACAATTAAATGAAATTATCAATTATGATCTAAAATATAATATAATTAAAAAGATATTAATTATAAATAAATAATATAGATTCGTTATTTTTATATTTATATTTTTGCTTAATTAAAAAAATTATTATTTAAAATTATATGTACACATATAATTTTACTTATATAACTTACGCATATTATAATAATAATTCTACTTCATCTTATTTATTAATTTATTTAATTCATTAAATGACAAATACTTCTTTTTATTAAAGGATATGGTAAATGTGGGGTAGCAGTAATACGTGTATCTGGACCAAAAGCATTAGTAGCTTTACAAAAAATGACAAAAATATCTAGTCTAAAACCTAGAATAGTATTCTTAAGAAAAATTTATGATCCTGAGACGAAAGAAGTTTTAGATAAAGGTTTATGTCTTTGGTTTCCAGGTAATATATTTTAGAACATAGTTTAAAAAAGTGTCATTCAGAATTATATATATAAAATGAATATTAGAAACACATAAAAATAAAAAGAGTTATGTATTCAATGAGTAATAAATTTCAGGACCTAACTCATTTACTGGAGAAGATTCTGCAGAATTCCATGTTCATGGTGGTCCAGCAGTAGTGACATCGGTTCTAAATGCGCTTTCAAAATTACGTTTTCAGTTAGCGCTTCCCGGAGAATTCACAAAAAGAGCATTTTTAAATGGAAAAATAGATTTGACTGAAGCAGAAGGTATAGGAGATTTAATTGAAGCAGAAACTGAAAAACAACGTAAACAGGTAAAAATGTAACTAACATTATTATATTATTCAGAAATAATAATATTCTTTAGTTATCTTAAATTAATAGAATTTACTATGTTGCAACATTTCCTCTTATTAAAATCCCAATAGGCCGCTAATCAAGCAAATGGATCCCTTCGTCATCTCTATGATTCATGGCGTATTGTTTTGTTAAATGTACTTGCCAATTTGGAAGCTTATGTTGATTTTTCTGAAGAGCACAGTGTAACTTCTAATATCTTAAAAGATGCTAAAATTACTGTGCAAAAGTTATCTACAGAAATTCTACAACATCTATCTGATGGTAGAAAAGGAGAAATTTTACGCACTGGAGTACATGTAACAATTCTTGGAGAACCAAATGTAGGGAAAAGCAGTCTGTTAAATCTTCTTTCAAGGAGAGATGCAGCAATTGTTACCTCTTTGCCAGGAACAACAAGAGATGTTATAGAGTTAACAACAAATATTTGTGGATATCCAATGATTCTTGCAGATACTGCAGGAATTAGAAATAATCCAGAAAATGAAATAGAAGTAGAAGGTATTAGAAAAGCGAAAGAATATTCAAAAGAAGCAGATTTTGTTATATGTGTAATTAGTGCAGAACATAAAATAAAAACTTCTTTAGAAATATTTCTAAAACAATATAAAAGTTATTTAGAAATAGACAAAAAAAGAGTTCTTACAGTATTGAATAAAATAGATTTGCTTAAAGAAGAAGAAAAAGAAAATTGGAGAAAGCAAAATGTTGTTCCTATATCATGTAAGACACAGGAAGGTTTAAAAGAGCTAACAAATGCATTAGGAGAATGTTTCAAAGAAATGTGAGTATTTTATTTATAATATTGGAAATCAAGAAATACTGTACAAATAAATAAGTAAATAAATAAATAAATATATATATA
>CAJDYZ010011472.1:4463-20522 GCA_903986555.1 Heterotrigona itama
TGCGAAATGGAAATTGGATCGAACTTCCAAAGAGAAGATAAGTCGAATATTGCCCGCGAATATTACTCGAGAAATTTTTTTTCAAAGAAACGATGAATTCCACGGCTATAGGCTGAATCATGACGCTTGATACTTAAAATACTTTGTGTGCTTTCCTCGCGAGTGTTCGAAGTAAAATTAAAACGCAATTTTCAAAGTACAAAAAAAAAAAAAAAAGAAAAAACAGAAATTAACGAACGAAATTGCCGAAAGTCAGATAACTCCTCCGTAAAATTTAAATAAAGAATCGGTGTCATTTTTTCTCGCGGACAATTAAAAATACAACTCGACGAAAGATCTGCGGCTAATTTGTCGCGTTATCTAACGGTTAGGCGGTTAAATCCTAGCATAAATCGAACGTGGGGACATGGCAGAACCGCGGGAAGAAGTGGAGCAAACCGGATACCGTAAAAATTTGCCGCAGCTAATTTGACCTGGACGTCTACCTCCTCCGTGGAGAAATTGGCCGTGCGGCAAGAGCTATGCGGTCTGGAACGTGCTCGTTAATGGACTTTCCATCAAAATTTTGCAACTAATTTAAACGCCGATAAACAATGTAACGTCGAACACACGCGTGCACGTGGGTCGTTCGTTCGTGATTTTTCGCTGAATTTACCAAACGCCAGTCTCTCCCTGGCTCCTCGAATAATCAGTTTGATTATCTAGATTTTTTCACTTTGCTTCATCGGTAACAAGTTTTTTCTACTCCGGGTGAAAACGGGCAAGAGAAATGACTGAAAAAGCTCATTATACAGACGTGGGATTTAATATAGAATTGTTATAGTTTGCCGACTAATTAGCGTGCTTTTAAAATTGGCTGGAGAAAGTTTTATCGAGCAACGTGATATCCGTGCTTGCGTAGAATTTCCCGTGTAAAAATCAGTCGGGAAATTTTTGATGCGCGGCAAAACGAGACCGAGATGAATGGCGATATATTTTTAGTATCGACATATCGTTGATGAGTACCAGAAATTTTCGATGTTTGAACATTTATAAAAATTGCCTTTCAACAAGTGCGGCGGTGGATTGGTAAAATTACAACGAACTCAGCTTTACTAGAAACTTCGAGGAATATGAACTGAATTATAGAAGAAAAAAATATCTTCCCAAATCAAACTGATTTCCTCCAAAAGAAACTCCATTCGTTTTTTCTTCGATATAATTTCCCCGGCGGGCGAGATATATACGTATCCACAAACGTGGAACTGCGACTCGTCGGATCGTATTTTATTTACTCGAAGACTTCGCGGGAACTTCAGCGGAGTTCGCGTTTCCACTCGATGCGGGACGTCATTAAAGCATTCGTAATCCATCGGCAATCCTCCGTTTCGAGTTGAACGATGCCGAGCAATCGCTTGGGAGAAAACTTAATCTTGTTTCGTAATATCGCGGGCACAGCGCACGGACCTGCTGAGACCAATTGGCTAATCCCTCTTTCTACTCGCGATTACATTCCGTCAACGCAAGAAAGACAAACAGGCAGAGAAAGGGGGGAGAGACGAGCGCGACGCGGACGTTCCAGCAAGATTCCATAAATTCCTGGGAAATTGATGAATCCGCGTTGAATTGTCCGGGAGCGTGTGCCTAGACACGAGAGGACACGCTAAATTTCTATTTATACAACGGCCAATAAAGATCACGCGCGTCCCGGGGAGCCGGGTTTCGAAAACCGGCCGATGATTAATCGCCGGAGTCCTAATGGGCTCGCGTCGACAAACCGCCCCCGCCGCGTCATGCACCGAGGAAAAGTGTGAACTCGTTGAAAAACGCGATTAATCAATGGCCGGTGTTATTAATTATCCGATGCACGCGAGAGTAAAAGGGGAGTACGCGTGCGTGCCGCGTGAAATCGATTCGCGTGCGCTCGCTACTAACGTGCTATTCGCGTAACAACAAGACCGAACGGCGAAACTAGTGAACGTGAATGCGAATAGCATACCCAAAGAACGCGAATTCTCTCTCTCTCTCTCTCTCTCTCTCTATCTGGTTTCAAGCGCAACAGCGTCAATCCATTCGTTACGATGTAATGGATCAACCCTAATTATTTCTGTCCTTTTCTTTTTGCTTTCTTGGAAAAATTATCGCAGGACAAATGTTTGTATCACGCGATGCGTAGGTACTTTGCTATTTGGAGGATTTAAAATCTTTGTTGTAGAATGTGACAGAATGTCAATCTTAGGAATCGGGTAACCGTGAGAAGTTGTTTCGTATCGATACCATAGACGTTTCCCTTTTTTACTTTCGCTATCGTTCTTCAATTTTTGTTCAATACCTTCCCATCTTTCCAATATCTTTATGCTTCGTTTTTTTGTTCCTTCTGCCCATTGCCGGGATTCATTTCTTCGCCTGCTTCTCGTCGCTGGAATTCCATTCTTTGTTGCTCGCCTGATGTTTTCCCTGCGAGTCGCTCGTTCAGATAAAATCCTCTCCCCAAACAGCCAAGACTTTACGAAGTTTTAACTTGATCACGGAAGTACCACGACGAAACTAACCAACCAAAGTGAAGACAGTTACGAAGATAATTCCAGCGGGTGACGTGTTATCTCTCGCGGGCCACTTTCGTTCGACAGAAGGTAGAATTGAGAAAGTAGTCACAAGAGGGTCTTCGATAATTAACTAACCGCCCGGAACAGTTTTAGAGAAAGTGACCAGCAATGATCATCGACTGGCCAGGAGGAAGTCGGCCAAGGGTACTTGGTTGCACGGAAATGCTTTAGACGCCATCCAACCACTCGCAGAAATTGGAGCCCAGGAATTAATTAGATCCACCGAGAAAAATGCACGTTCGCCCATCCCTATGCCAGCGAACGTTGACGAGTGATGCTTAACCTGGAATAGTAGCTGGTTGTCGGCAAGTGCTACACGCGGTAGCATTGCGTTCGAGTCGATTATTTTTTAACAAGGTACTCATAGAAGATCCTCGTCTGTCCCTTGTCCTGATCTACGACTCGATCTTTGGATAATTCGAGTGCTACAGTGTTAAGGAAATAATAATTGATAGATTACGAAATTTCGTTATATCGTTATAAAATCTATAAGAAAAGAAACAAATTTGACCATTCTGGTGTTAAGACATGCAATTACATGCAACGAGTTAGTTTTGCTTAAATCCGATTGGAAGAAATTGTTGTCCAGTGTTGTAGCAGGCAGAAAGCATGAAGGGGATTTCAACCAAATCAGATCTTGAAATTGAAAGCTTCCTCTACGATTTCGTATCCGGGTCGCAGGATTTTACAAATCCTCGGCATAAAGTCGGATATTTGATCAAGCAACTTTTCAACTTATCGGGAATATCGAGATACTCCTTTGCATCGGTTCAGCGAGCCAATCCAAGGTGTACCATCTTTTAGCAACTTTTGATCCAACGGGATAGCAGAACTTCAGTGTGAATTCTAAACAGAAGATTCCATGAAGTACCGTACGCGTCCACGCCAAGAACTCGTCTTAAACTGCCAGTCTTTAAATTCTACTTACTCCGAAGACTGGAAGGACGCCGCGCGTCACATTGCTCGCCGGCAAATGTTCCAACAGGTAAAAACGTTTAACGGAAGCAAAACCTATGCATCGTGACAATCCGAACGGGACAGCAACCACGGAAAAACCGTTCATTTACCGTGTTAGACTGGCAAACTGGTTTTTCCGACCGCGGCTATCCGCGCGAATGCTAATTCGAACGAGCGAGAAACAACCGTTTATTCGGTATATCGATCGATCGCCGCTCTCTCAGTCGATTTCATCCCATCGAGCAAGTCAGATAATGCTCATCGTCCGGTCAGATATATACACACTTTTTTCCTGGCACGCGAGCACAGTTCGCGACAACGAAGGCCACGTGCACCGAGAGAGACGTCCAAGCAACGAAGCTATAAACTCCCATTGGCGTGCAAATCGAATTCGCCTCGAGACGCAATAATTGATCGCCGCCTTTGATGTCCGTCGTGAGTAACGCTGCTTTGATTCACCCTGCGAAACATTGTCCGCCAACGATTAATTATTCCTCCGCCATTCCGTGTAATCTCGATATTGTTTCTGCAAACAAAGAGACCGCGGATCTCCCTCTCACCCCTCCCCTCCTTCACCGCCGCGTTTTATTTTGATTTTTCGCTCGGCGCCGGGGATTCGTGAATAATAAAGTTCCGTGTCCGGCAAATAGTTGCTACGGTGAAAAGCTCGTTTGCTGTCGTGATTAACGTCCACGCTGGTACGTTCAAGATGGAAAAATATTTCGCGCTGCTAAAACAGAGAATACCCGGTAAACGAGTGTGTAACTCTCTTCGAGCAGAACCGTTACACGTGTTCCTCTCTCTCTCTCTCTCTCTCTCTCTCTCCCTCTCTCTCTGTTTCCGCTTTCTCCAGCGTTTTTCCAATTGAACCGGTGAATTTGCCAGATGTAACGTGCACAGCCGCGCCGACAAATTGCACGTTACACAATTATAACGCAGCAGGTAACGAAGCAACGAGATCCGCCCAATCGGTGACAACGAACAGGCGACGACCACGGCGAGTTCGGCTCGGTTCACTCGCCGAAAGTTTGTTAATTAGCTCGGAGCCGACTCACCTGCCCCGGTTCTCCAACGAATTGCGTGCAACAATACATACGTTTTATGATATGCGAGCGTAACCACGACGGAGGGGAGATGAAAATTCGCGGCTGATATCGCCTCCCTTGCATTCGCCGACGTCTGTTTGCGTAACAACATCGCGCGCTCTGTAATTCCCTTTAAATCGGTTTCGCGTGCGTGGCTTTCCTACTTTTTGATCCCCTTTTTCGTCCTCTCCCGTCCACCATCCTGTTAACGAACGTGACGTTGTGACGTCATGACCATGATACTTTCAATTCGTCAACCTCTGACACGAGGCTACCTTCCACGCGAGAAATTTCATGCGATTATTCAACTTTTAATTTCGTGGTTGTCGATCAAGAAAGAAAATCCCAATAATCGTTGATTGATATCGGTAAGATTTCAAGAGGGAACTTTTCAATACTTTTCGCGCAACGCATACGGATACGCTCTAAACGAAGGGAAGTCAAACGATCGTTGAACGATCGTCTCGTCAAGCGAAAACCAAGCTCGAAATCGGGATGAAAATCAAGCATCCTACTGGAACCGAAGCGATATCCATGACGCCGGGAATCGATACACCGGCTAATCGCGAGGCTGTTGCACGCACGTTGATTCGCATAATTCTGTCATCGTGCGTCCATCGCCTAATTGATAGATCGCAAGATACGCGGTTATAACAGTGCGTTAAACATTTTCCAGCGATGTCACGTAATTACAAGTGGCGCGTATTGGAGAGATACGCGGAGCCTGACTCCCCCGATGATTACGGCTAATACCGCGGCCGGTTCGATCGGATTCCCTTTAGTCACGCTGCCCAACAGAATGGGGAATTATTCTAAAATATGATCGATGTTGCGCCGTGCATCTGAGCCTGTTATGCCCGGCGTACAATGCCAATGAATTATTGTAATGCCAGCGGAAGCACGACGAAGCACCGGAAAATGTAATTGGCCGATCGGTGACGAGCGAATTTTATCCAGTGAGCGACAATGGCTTACAATTGCGCGTACGCGCCGTGTTATTACCCATCTTTCTAAGAATAGTAATATGTAGCTTTCTCTCTCTAACGATTAGATTGCGAATGTTTGTTTGATCGACAGGAAAAATTCCAAGAAAAAATGTATAAAATGCAAAGAATTTGTAAAGATGCGCAGTGTTCTGCAGCCCGTGGGAGGTAGAACTTGGATGATTCCTTGCGAAAAGAAAAAAAAAATAGATCAAAAATGTAGAATAAAATTTTTTCACTCGAGGTTTCGTTTTCGAGAAAATTTGATTCGAGAATTGACCTATTGACAAAAATTTCTTGAAAGTGTAGCTTCAAATAAAAAAATTCTATTCTACATTCAGCCAAATAATTCACAAGAAGTTATTCTACGTGCAAAAATAGATGAAAAATGTAGGATACAAGTTTTTAATTTATAGCTTCATTTTCAAGAAAATAGATTTTGATTACGTTTTGAAAATTGCCTTGGTAGTTGACAAATTTTCACACACGACTTTCCATACTTTCACGACTTTCCACACGTTCGATTTATCTTCTCAAAAGAAATCATCCCCTATTCCCGCATGCTACGGAACCCTGAATAGAATATTTTTTAGAGAAGTGATTATAATTTCTGTTACCATTATATTCACCTTGTTTGTATTGAATTACGAATAAGTATACGCAGTCTAACGATAGCTTGGCATCACACGAACAGTAATTCGACTTTCACTCATTTTTACATTTCCTACCTTTTGCAGAACTTCCAGTTGAATTGAAATTTTGTACTTGTAACTTTTGCGCGGACGCGAGTTTGAGTTCGCCAGTTGTTTGGCTCTGAATGTCAAGTTGAAAATTTGCGTTCGAAAGCATTGAAACTCTCAAGGACAGAGGCGGGAGATGCGTTAACGTCCCTGTAAAAAGTCACCCCCGGCGCAACCTAATTCCTCGAGGAAGCCTCCATTGAAATCGTAATTCACACGCCGGAAGTAATCAAACGTTAATTTCCGTGATGCACGCTCATTTCATTAAGGGGCTCTAATTGGCGGCCGGAAGGTCAAGTGAATCACCGAAGGCAGCGACGTTTCTCCGAAAGCGACACAATTGCGTGAATATAACACTCTTTTCATTCACGTTTAATTGCCTCTCTAATCAGGCGGCACACATCAGTACCTACATATACAACTGTCTCTCAGCGGTGGAATTTACGGTTGGACGAAAGTCGACGCGAAAGAATGCAAAGAAAGAACAAAGACGAGCATACGAGCGTAATATGAAATTCCGGCATTTGATTCGAGCGTGCAGCTGAGAAACGATGCTCCCTCGATGCTTGCTCGGCTCTCGAGGAACTTGATAACAAACGGGCGAGAAGCCCGTATCAAAAAAAAAAGAGAGGGAAAGCGAGTTAAAAAGTTTGCGCAAAGTGCCGTGGACTTTTAATAAAGTCTTTTCGCCGGCGAAGAAATCCCGAAGAATAATATCGGGCAAGCAACCGTGAATATCGCAGCGCGGAACCAAGTTGTCCGTGGTGGAGCATACGAAAGCGTACGCTCCGTTTCCTCTACTTTTCCCTCCCGGAATTATCGATCCGCGCAGGAAATCAAGAAACTCGCCGGTCCAGTCGTTGCCCACGACGAGAAAGAGCCGTTTTAGACCGTTTAGTAAGCGTTTCGAGAGTGGAAAACGGTGTTTTTAAAAGACGGAGATCACACGGAAGGCGATCGTGCGTTTTGCTTCGTGCTCGCTGGCTTCTCTCTTTCGTGAGAGAGAAAAGAGAGAAAGAGAGAGAGAGAGAGAGAGTTCACGCGCGAAAAGTCACGGCACACTTGTAAAATCGTGTTTGAATTGTTTTATGCCGAGCGACACGAACGCTTTTACCTTCTTTTCTTTTTGTCGAAGTGGACGAACGGGACCAACGGCGTGTTAAAAGCGCGCGCCAACATGACGGAAACGAGCGCCACGAAATTCCTGCGAGCGTTTAATCCCTGTTCTGTTAGACAGAGTCAGCCCGCTCGGTGAATCTGCTTCTGTCCATTTTAACATACAGCCCGGGAAATAGTGGAATAAATAGGTTATGCTTATAAGTTATGTTTTGTAAATCTTGCATCGAGAATTGTAAAAATGATCACTGACGACTCCACAAGCTGAAAACTTCGTCTCCTTTGCAATTAACAGGGTTTACGGATATTTCTGTGAACATCTGTCAAATTTACAGCAAATGGAAACGCGCATATTCCTCGACAGATCGATTTAATTACTTTAGAAACAACTTAATTATACATGATTAACTTACAAATTTATGTTAAGTTAATGATATTATATAGTTATAAAATGTTTATTATATCAATATTATATAACGTACGCGATGAACGCTCTTGATGAAGCAGGATAAACACTGAGGCCATATTTTTGGAGTACATCGCCGCGGTACATTTGAGATAGATCAGATTTTTTTTTTTCAAAACAATATCTCTGCCGTGTTATGATCTCTGTCTCTGCACTACTTTTATAATAATTAATCAATCTTGCTGTTCCTCGAAATTAGAAGTTTCAGAAAATAATGATTATTGGATTAAATATTGATTTCAAATTGTTAGAAAAATTTTTCAAATTCCCCTCAGATTGACGGATTGAATCTAGCGTTAATTGTTTTTCTCTTTCTCTCGAAATTTCACATCTGATCGAATTTAG
This sequence comes from Heterotrigona itama, assembly GCA_903986555.1. Classification (NCBI taxonomy): domain Eukaryota; kingdom Metazoa; phylum Arthropoda; class Insecta; order Hymenoptera; family Apidae; genus Heterotrigona; species Heterotrigona itama. Next base: position 12,741 of record CAJDYZ010011472.1, read on the forward strand.
AAAATTCGTTCTGAGAATTTTTCGTCGGAGGAATGTCCGTATTCGTCACAGGGGGATACGCGGGGGTCCGCTTCAACAATGGGCTACGTCTCGGTCCATCCGCATTCCAGTTTCCACCAAGTATCGAGCACCAAGAACCCTATCCCCGATGCATAAAATCACCGCCGCCAATATCGAAGATTCACGGCAGTCGATCACCTGCCACCCCCCGCGTGGAATATTAAAATTGATAGGGAACGAAAGTTTTAAAGTGACCGGAGCCGGCGGGACAAAGCGGAGCAGCGTCGAACAAACCGTGCCGAAACGGGCCATTTAAATTTCACAAGCCAACTTTTCCGAATCAATAACACGGGGAAGAGGGGGGGGGAATGAGAACGGTCAATCTTCACAGCGCAAATAAAATATTCCGGTCGTGGAACGAAGGAAGACGACGCGAGTGGACCGTGTCGACCGGGACGGATGAAACATGGACGAGAAGAAAGGAGAAAAAGGGAGGAAGTTGGACGGCTTGGAGGTCGAAGCTTGCCAAACGGCGCTTAGTATTCCGCGGGACGACTTCGGACTTCGCGAGTACCTACGAGGCTAGATGCTGTGACGCAAGTGCCAAGTACTCTGCCGACGAGTGGGATGTGCTAGCGACAAGTCAGCGAGGGTTGGCTAAAATAGGCAAAAGGATGTGACCAGCAGTTTGAAAAGCGGCCGAGAGCGAGAAGGCCAGGGGGAGAGAATTAAGCAGGTTAAACGAATGATTTAGGTGGTTGCCAGCTCAGTCCTCCTGTCTCGCGAAACTCGCAATTCAATTAACTTATTGAGCGAGAGGCAGAGAGAGAGAGAGAGAGAGAAGGGCGGCATTGGGAGGGGCCGGCCCCCAAGTGTCCGCAAACTTGCTCAACATTCGGCCAACGCGGAACCGGTCCACACGATATCGATCTGTGTGCACGTGTAGAACCAATCTACATATTCATACAGGCATGTCATTAACGCTGGCGCACCAGCCGTTAATTCGCCGCCAGAAACAGATTAGTTTCATTTGTGTTTTAATCGAACGGGCCAAAGTAAAAGAATTACAACAAGGCGATCGTTTCATTTCGCTCGAGCCATCCCTGATGTTTCAATTATCTCTTTTAAACGATCGGGGACTTCACTTTGCGCTGCGAGACTCGGATCGTTTTAACGCGTGTCTTTCGCGTTATGTTCTCCTTCAAGTCGAGGAATCTGTCGATGATAAAAAAAAAAAAAAATAATAATATTGTATCAAAAGCGACAAAGATATCACACTTACGACGTGACAATTTCAAAGAAAAATCCATCTTAACGATAGATACGTGCGACAGATGATGGAACGAAATGGTAAACGATTTAACGAACGAACAAAAAGAACGAAGAGAAGATCGAACAAAGTATCGAGGGGACGATGGAAAGTTGGAGAGCGTGAAGAACTATTGGAATACGTCCCTCGGCAGGGAGATCCTCTCCTGGTCGAGGCGAGCCGACTGACACACAGGTTAGCGAGCAAGTCCCAGAACGGATCTCTCCGCTTTTAACTACGTCCCGACGCTGATTGCTTGCAAATTGCCTTCCTTTACCGGCGCACCATCTTTCTCGAACGACGGGGCGATCGTGCCGTGACGCCTTACGATCAAAGTCTCGACTCAAAGGTAATTATACGATCCTACGCGGACTTCTGTTGGCGAGAGGAGAAAGATCGAGGCTACTACGACCTCGAATAGTCTCTGTTCCGAGTGTACGTTATTCCATCAACGATTTCAAAATACTACCGATCTTTCACGATGGCGGATAGCTGGAAAAATAGTGGTTTCGAACGTACATTAATATTTCTTTAGACAATTCGTCGCAAGAATGGTATTCGTAACGTCAACTCTTAATTGGCGTTATAAGATATTGAGAATCATAGAATGAATTTAATTTTCGTGAATCGTCGTCACGAAGAATGTACAATAATGTAGAGAATAACGTAAATTTTCACAGACCTCATCTGTAACTCGACAATATAATTTATTTATTTATTTATTCGTCGTTTTTGTCGACAAGTATTTTTACAACGAACGTACATAGCAATCGTAAACGAAAAAAAAAGAACATAAACGTGAGTTTATTAAAGTTGAAAATTAATTTTAGAGAGTCAAGTAATTAATTAAAGAAACTAGAAATTTGAATTGCCGATCTTGAGAGACACGCTAAACGATCGAATTTAAGCAAAGTTGAAAGCTGAAATTTGATCGAAGCAAGATTGAAAGTAAAAATCGAAATCAAATATTCGTCTCGGACATTTGAAAATCTGAAATCACACAATCGTGAAACTCCGAGACGTCGTTCGCGCAGATTCCGCTCGCTACACACGCGGCGCGATTTCTGAATTTCTTCCAAAGGAAGGCTCCTCCTCGGGCATAGAACGAAGTGTCTTGCCAAGCATTGATAACGCAACAGCGGCAAGACTCGTAATTATTAGGCAAGTTTTTGAAAGTTTGTCTCGGAAGAACGACTTCTAAAATTGTAACTTCTGTCACGTAGCTGCAGTTCAACAGCGTATTCTTCGGCAAGTTGTAATTAAACGACGCCAGTCCGCGAACTATCGCGACAATCTGCGAGCGGAAACGTTTTGAATGCAATTAACGTCGCTCTTTAACGAAGTTTCCCCGCCGGCCCGCGGAGTCTCGTTCGGAAAGAGACCACCGACAATGCGCGCGACTTTCTATCGACTCGTCGTTACCGAATCCGCGTTCCGCCTCCGTATTTTCCGCGCTGCCACGGAGTTTCAACGTGGACAACGAAACAATTCGTTCAAAAATTCCTCGTAACCACCGAGCCTTGTTGTACAAGAATTGGAACAATTCGTGTAGTCGAACAAAAGCGGAGGAATCAAGTCGATAATTCTTATCTTGACTCAATAGTCAGTGTCTTGCACAACCCCTGGCAAAACAGAAACCAGAGAAAGAAAGAAAGAAACGACAGAGATAAGAAGATCTTAAGACCACGAGACGAAGGGGCTAATTACGAACTAACGAGATTCGGAGTCCTCGAACCCAAGTCCTCTCCGACCACCTAATCCCGAGGCATCGAACTTTCCCAGACGAGGCGAGGGAAAAGCAACGCGTCGTCGCGTTCTTCGTTGGAAAAAAGTTCGAGACCTAAGTGCAACGCTTGCTAATTCCAGACGCATTCGCCAATGAAAACTGCAGTTAATCGCGGCGAAGAGAGCGGCGGCGGGGGAGGGGGAGGAGTTATCTCGTGGAGAAACGGTGGGAACGAAGAACGGAGAACGAGGAAGTTGCCCTCTTAGTTCGTATCGGTTCTTCGGAGTTACCCCTTTCGATAGGAAAGTTCCAGGCTCCTTTCGACTTTCTATCGTCCCTTCGCACGGTCTGTTTCTGATGCAGTGCCGGTGGTGAGAGGAGAGACGGGAGGTTGACGGGATAGTATCGAGAGGATAAACTGCAGAGGAGGCTTGGCGAACCGTTAAAAGAGTTTGGCTCGGTTACAAAATTTGTATCACCGGCTCGTCTCGCCGGTGAACTTATCGAAAGGTGGCTGACTGAGAGACTATTCTACTGAAAATGTGACGACACTTCCGTTCATCACTCACGGAGATGTATTTTTGAAGATGATTGAGATCTGACCCTGGAATTTTGTTAGAAATCTTAGAAAGAAAGGGAAATTTTTATCTACGTTTGTGTAGAAACTAAATCCATAAACTGATCCGTCGGAAATAGAGGAGAGAAGCGGAGGTAACGATCGCGTAACTATCGTCTCGCGGTTCCACCGTGCGAGCCCGTGACCGCGGCGCGGAACGAAGAAGCGAAAGGGAACGCGATGGAGACAAAGCCGACAAAGCTGAAATCCACGTGGAGGTCGCAAAGTACGAATCGTCGGTCCGTCGAGGCTCATGAAACACTCGACGAGGTATACGCCACGCTTGCGAGGGAGAAAGCAAGGGCCCATTCCGGATCGTTCGAGCGTTAAGATCGCTCGCTCAATTACCAACGAGGACGAAGGCAAGGGAACAGGGAGAGGGGTGCAACCTTGCTCGTGACCCGAAAGAGCAAGGACGTCGGATATCTATATCGTCGACTCTCGTCACTTTTTCAACAGCCGACCGAAAATTGACGAGAATAAACGCCTGTCCTTTATGCCATTGAGAGACGTCGCATGGAATGCGGCGAGTTGTTGTTCGCGACGACGATTCTGTACTTTGATGGAAGAACGCTTTTGATTGCTAATCTGAATAAATAGAGGGTTGCGACTATTCCGCGTCAGAGTATCTGATTTTTAGTGGAAATGTTTATTCAGACTTTTCTCGTATTTTCTTTCGAGTGTGTCCTTTTTGATTGTGAAATATTTGTCGAAGCGGCAGAGCGTATAGCTGCTTTTAGTAATTATTTCAGTTGAAAACTGCGTTCTGGATTTACAGACTTATTTATCTGCGCTACGTTTGTTTGAGCTACGCGTGACTTCATTTACTTGAAATTTTAGTTTGTTATCGTGCTACTTTATTTTGCAGACTGTTTGATCTTTATTCGTAACAATATCGTAATATCACACATATCGAAGGAAATTCCACACTCGTTCCTGTACTCTTTATTGATTAAAATTTAAAAGTTAAAAAAAAGAAAGAAAAAAAGAAATGACAAAGAGAACTGCTAGATCGAACGACCAGAGAGAAGAAGCACATCTGAAGGAACATCTTTACGATGCACGCCTCTGACATTTTTATTTCACCTTCTTCCATTCTCTTTTCTTTTTTCTTTCTTTTTTCTTCGTTTCGTAGGAGGCGTTTAAGCAGAAAACCGCCCGAAGGATAATTGCAGGGAGGACCGTGTTATTTGAGAGCTCCGGCAAGGGTGAAGAGGACAAAGGTGACGCGGAAGTGGTCAATGAAGAAAAGATGAGCCAACCAGAGAAGAGAGAAGCAAAGAAAGAGGAGAAGAAAAAGGAGCGCCTTTTTGTAAAGGGTTCTAGGCCACAGGACGCCCGGATGGATCATCAACTTTCACACACATTATGTAAGTGTCAGGTATAAAATCTTTAAAAAAAAGACCCACGTATAGACAATTTTACACAGAGTATTAAAAATGCTGAACGTCATCTGCCACGGAAGATAATTAAAATTACAAAAGAACGTGTAAACATGTGAAATGAAACAAAACACACGTGCATCAGAAAATTACAAGCATCAAGTTATTTACACGGAAATTCGATTTGCCGGCTCGTTAACTTCGAGTCGTTGAAGAGTCAAAGAGTCGAGACAGAGTCCCATGTCTACGTTGATCCCGATCTTTTAAGACGATTCAACGATGAAGTAATCAAAGAACGGATGGGAGTCGGTCGCGGTATCAAAGAAGTGAGAACGAGCCGAACGAGACGACGCGGAAGTTCATCGGGGGAACTTCTTACATTCGAGACTGAAAAAAGGAGGAAAAGAAGGGAAAGAAGAGGAGAAAAAAAAAATACTCAGGCTCCACGGTGAAAAGGCGGCCGACTCAAAGTGTCTCGTTCACTTTTTAAAAAGTAATCGACACGTTGAAAGAAATTGCGCTAATCTCAGCAGCCGACTCCTCTCCCCTTTTTTAAAATGTCCACTCCGAGATACTTCTGCGCTTCGGGACGAAACGAAAGCTCCGTCAAATTCGTCGTCGTTCTTTTATCCTCTAGTTCTCCCACTACTCCTCGGTTCGTTTCAATTCCCCGTTTCTGGTTTCTGGTTTCTGGAACCGGGTAGCGGCAGCTCGACGAGGTAAACCAAACTCGACACGTTCTATCGATTGAGCACGTGCGGATAGGAGTCAAAAGCTGGCGCGCGTTCGTCGAGATGACGCGTTCCGCTCGCGGGCAAAGGCCGGCTCGCAAGCTGCAATTACCTCAGGCGACGTTTAATTTCATTAATTACGCGCGTTCGTCGCGCGTTTCGCCGAGTTCTAATTGATTTTCCACCGGCACGGTCAACATTAGGATTCAATTGGATACGCGGACCCACTTGAATTGAATCTGAGCAAATTCGTCGCTAAAAAAAAAAAAAAAAAAAAAAAGAAAAGAAAAAAAGGAGAAAGGAAACCGCTCTCACAACACGAACGATCGGTTATATTTATCGATATGCGGATAAAATTGAAACAAAGCAACTGCATCTCGACGAAATTGATATTCCATAATTGTCTGCCTGTCTTCTGAACGACCGTTTTAAGAAAATTTAAGTGATCGTACAGAGTAAGTCGACAATCTCGTCGACTGTCATTCCTTGAAGTACGAGCAGAACTTAATTTAGAAGCCGAATAATAAAAGAAAGGTGACGTTAATATTTTTGGAGAAACATCAATCGCAAGACAGTCGCTTTCGACTATAAAAATATGATTTATAGTTTTAGCGACTTCACGCAGAGTAAAGAAACATAATCAATTATTAAAAACAAATAGGAGAGAAGAAGAACAGTCTGGCCGAAATTCTCGGTTCGTCATGTGTTGAAATCTCGATGTTGGCACGAACATGAACGCGGTGTTATCCATCCAGTCCGGAACCAAGACAAATGAAACTTTATCGCAAGGGGGTGGAAAAACGGGGGAAAGTTCGCGGATTCTACGCGCGCGATGTGCAAGCACGAATTAAGTCGCGGCGACCGTACTTCCGGCGGCAGGCTAATCCGACCGGAAATAACGCTCGAGAGCGAGCAAATTTATCTGACGCTGGGAAAACAGAAGCTACGCGGCTTGTTTCAAAATTTCAACGCGCGTCAGAGGATCGTAGGATCTTTTCATCTCGGATGAAACGTTAATAGCGATTTACCGACGCTTCAACGCGGGGTGACCATTCTTTGGTGACGTGGTCCTCTTTCACGGGGGTGAAAGGAAGTGTCTGAGAAACCATGAATCGCTGGGCTTGGTCGTAGTCTCTTTATTCTTTCTATTAGTTTTTGTAGGCGAATGAGAAAGGGGTTAAAAGAGTGTTTCGTAATTTATAACCTTTACTTGATCAAAAATTGCAGCTACGGAAGTGGAAAATTAATAAAGATAATTCTTTAATATATAACGTGACATGAAATTGTTTTCAGCCTTCAAGTGGATCGTATTAATTTCATACTGATAATCATGCGTTGATTCAAATTATAGTTATATAATTTTTGATCTAACCATTTATTTATTTCTAATGTTGCAGAAGAAAATTTACTTCTATTCATCATTTAATCTAATTAGTTATTAAACGTAAATTCCAACTATTTGATCAAAATTGAAGGTCTACTAAAGAATGAATAATACAAATGGAAGATCATGCTGCTAATTTTATCAACATATAAAATACATAATATATGCGTGCATAATAATTCCAAAAAAATTTTTCACCTTTGGAAACAAGACGCAGTAAAAAGCAATTTTAGTCCCTTTCCTCTTTCACGCGTAAACCATTTTCCGAACATCATCCCGCGAGATGATCCGGAATGTGCCGCCATTTCGCAAAACGGTTTTGACGAATTCACGCTGGAGGCGGTGTGTATTCTCCGCGGCGCGGGATCTATCTTAACTGGATGCACGGTTAGCTAGAAGGGGAATGAAAACGGGGATGAAGTCGTTTAGTCAACGGTGGAAACCGCAGCCCTGTGCCAGCCGAATTTATCTGATCGCATAAAAATCCGGGAAACGCGGCGAAAAATATCCGCCAGAAATTTAATATGCTCGAGGGCGGTTTTCGGAATGATATAGAGAAAGAGCGAGGAAAACCGAGAGATGAGACATGTAGGTTTCCAGGTCAGAAGGGATCACAGAGAGAGAGAGAGAGAGA
>CAJDYZ010011472.1:33410-44335 GCA_903986555.1 Heterotrigona itama
GCGCGACGAGATCGAAAAACGACGAGACGGCCCCCGATAAACCGGAATATAAATTCCAACGAGCGCCATTATATTTCAAAAGCGGCTGCGTTCGCGTTGGGCATGATTTAGGTACTCCGGCCGTATCAGCCCTCAGTCTGACTCAATAAAAAAAATTCGAACTGCACTGACGTCGATATCCTTGAAAATGTGGGTATCAACCTTTCACACAGACCAGCCTTCAAATCGGACCCGGGGTGTCCTCGAATTTTTGGAAACGAAAAACTTCGAAAAAGAGAGCTTCTACGGTTGACAGTGTTGTTTCTGCGAGACTACTTCCTTCTTCATTTTACAATAACTTTCGATACGACGGAGCTTCACAGAAGCATGGCGCACGGAGATGTTCAGTCATCACCCGTGGGACTCGTACGTTCCATGATACTTTGTATTCCACGTGTACGCGAGAAAACGCTGTTACAGTGGTGGCCTCTCCCCCGAGGACGAGGAGGACACGAAGGGAAGAAGAGGCGCGCGAGGTCCGCGAGAAGAATGAATTGAGAAGATACGGGGATATTTCCGGACAGGCAACGAGACAAAGAAGAAGAACAAGAAAGAAGAAGTAGAAGAAACGGGAGAAGAAAACAGGGAGAGAACGAGTGAAAACGCAGGGGACCACGTTTTATTAAAAGTTCGTTTAAAAAGTCGGTGGACGAAGGTCGAAGGTGGCGTTTCCCGGTGTAATTAAATGTTTCCAAGAGGGCGTAACGCGGTAATTTTAACGCCGCGGGCCACCGTTTTTCTTGGTGCATCGCGAAATTTAATTGCGAGCCACGGAAAGACGTGAAAAGAGATAAGGATAAATTGTAGCCGGTCCGCGCGGCGAGAACAAAGCGAGCGTAGCAGTGCGAGGTACCGAGCGAACTGACACGATCATAATGCACGAAGTACAATATTTTCGGTGCGAGCAGCGTGAAATACAGACTCGCCAAGCTCCTGCTAATTTCGCGGCGAAAGTTCCGCCACCGAGGACGACGATCGCCAGAAATTCCCACCAATTTCTAGCAAACTTCCGGGCTGCTTTGGGACTTCTCGCGACTGGTAGGGACTGGTAAACATTATCTCCGGACGGAGGATTCAATTGCTGGCAACTGGATAATACACGAAACGTGCAGAATCTCTGTTTTCCTGATAACTATCGTAGCACATAGGTTCGAAATTTGAAAATTACAACGAACGGGCACGCTAATCGAAGTGGTTCCCGCAATCGGCCACCATCCCAGAGAACCGGGGACGAAGCTACGTTCCATCGGCGTCGTTAACTTTATTACGAACACGATAACATTTCCATTACAATATTCAATTGCCAAAATTCCTGGCAATATCGATCTCTTAATCGGCAGAGTTTCGTCGCGTAACATCCAGAAATGGAGATAGCGGTCGATAAAGCGTTGTGCAACCCCCGACGAAACTCGCTCTATTGTTAACTTCGCAATAACCGCGTTCGACGTGTAACACTTCCATCGCAGGCTCCCATGCATTAATCAGTACAAGTTTCTGCTATCGCGTTAGACTAATACTCTGTAATTTACCTGATAATATTACCAGGGCCGAATATTTCTGTTACGTGATTAGGTTAATCAAATTTGCAGCAAATTGATCCGTCGCGGGAGAAACGATTTCATTAGAGCTACGTATAATCTTGACGTTTAATTGCCAGGTAAACACACGTCGTAACACTCGATAGAAATAATCAGTGACTGTGAGAGTAGTTAGAAAATTATTCCAACCGAGGTATTATTCGATCCACTCGCTAAGAGAACTATTCTCGGGATCCACCTTTATACGATTCCCTTTATATATTTGTAGAATCCTCAAACTATCTCGTGATTGTTAAGAATAGTCGAACAATCGATCCAGCGAGATGTTTCACGAATGCTCTCTCACGATCTTAAATATTCATTCGCGACTCTCGATTCGTACAAATTGCGGATTAATTGATACAATCGATTGCTATTAACGCCGACTATCCGGCATTCCTTGCCGGGATGGCCAAGTTTCGCCGCACATTAAGTCGAGGACGCGGCCGAGTCGGTCTGCGGTCTGCGTCGCCCTTAGCCGCACGCTGCACCAGGCGGATGTGCAACGCGCGACGGCTGCAGCCGCAATGCAACACGCGCGCGCGTGTCCAAGGTGAACGTCCGCACCACCAGGAGGCAGCGTGCATCACGGCACCACCAGAATGAATCCGCGAAACTTCGCTTACGGGGGTAAATTGAACGTTGTCGCTCGAGAAACTCGGAAAAAAAAAACAAGCAGAATTCGATGATTATCGTTTGAGCGACGATTTAAAACGACACGTTTTAAATCTCTTGTTATTAGCAGTGGTGTCGTTTTTAGAAGCGTGTATCTACATTGTGCTTAAAACGACGCTAGAATGATAATTATACTCGTTAAACGTAGAGTATGTGCAGCTGCTGTGAAATTGAATTAAATTGTAAGAATATAACACAGATTTTTCAGGGAAAACAGTAATTTTGTTGTTTAACTCTTGTTTTATAGTCTCGTCTCAAAATATTCTAAAATGTCTAAAACTTACAGATATGTTTCATTTTCCACGAAAAATTTAATTTAAGTAACAAATTGTAATTACTTTCCTCGCATGATGAGTTACTCGGTTATTCACAGTTAATTGTAAAAGGTTCAAAAATAGTTGTCGTCAATGGGATGTGCAAAGAAAATTTCGTCAATTTTTGAAAATCTCAGAAAGTCATAAAGACCAGTTAAAATGACTCTGTTCAGTTTTAGAGTAATAGATATTCACTATTATAGTTATTTTTTAGTATAGAGAATTTAGAGATAGCAAGCAACCTAATGTTACATTGATTTAAGAAACGTGAGGCTGTCATCAGATAAAACGTACTGACAACTTGTACAACAAATTTATATATTATATACATAACAGGAATAAGAACGTGAATAAATTAGTAATTCGTTTACATCAGTCAGTTTCTAGCACGAAACGAAATTATTTACGAGATAGAAAATAAACTGTAAACATCGTTTCATTCCAATTTTCTTCGTCCAATTTTCGATGAAACGTTCGTTCGTACAACGACACCGATCCTACGATCATTGCAAAATGGAGAACGAACGGGGCAGAAAGACAAAGAACGATAGATAGCAACGGCGTCAATTTGATATTTTACAGGTGAACGAACGACGAGCACTTGCCGACCGGAATCTAACGATAGAGCCAGCGAGGAGATTCGTGTAGTATTTTGCGATTCAATGCCGGCAGATTGACTTTAAAATCGAAACTGCTCGATCACCGTTGCAGCTCGCTTCATGCCATGCTTGCTAACTCCTTCGAAACTACGTAATCCAGAGTGTGTGCGCACCTCTGTAGCCCCGCTGAGTATAACGATGATAGTTTAATAAAAGTTGAAGAAATTGCAAAAGACCTGTTTGCATTTTAAAACGGTTCTTACTACGCTTGATCCTACGCGACGCGTATAAGCTGAACCATGGAATTTACTGGTCTCCCCTGAAGAGATATTAATTTTTCCACATTCTATCCTCGTGTTCGATCACAGAACCACAGGATTAAAGATCGGTAAAAACAATTTGCAGATAATGCGTTTTAAATTCACGCTCCATCCGACAATAACATCGTACGAATAATTATTATAAATTAATAGAGATGAAGAAACACTAGAACGAGAAAAACGTAGAATTGCCCTTCGTCGATTAATAGGTTAAATGTAACCTGGAAACGCTTTTTCATATACACTTGATATCGAAACTTTCACCGTCCTGTTTTCAGTCATGATTCTCCGACCAAACTGAAATCCCGCAAATCCCGCAGGGGGTGCAAAAATCAGTTCGAACGAATCAATTTCCCCGTCCGCTGGCCGCGTACCTCCCTTCGGACGGTACGCGTTCACCCGCAAAACAGAGGCCAAGTGCATCGACTAGCCATGTCACGAACAGACTTCTCGAATATAGGAGAGGTTCGTGATCAGACTCTGTACACCGGTGATTCCGCGAGATGACGAGGTCCGACCGCCGCGGTGAGCCAGGCAACACGCTTCCTCGACAACGGACCAATACATTTTTCGCTGGCATGTTCCCCGTTCACCAGGATCCAGCGAATCCTTTCGCCATACAGTTGTTGGAACGCAGCGGACCGGCGTGCCAGTGACAAAAGCATCGGACCCAACCAGAGACGTCAATTTGCGTTGGCACAATGGCCCAATCAAAACGCAAACACTCGACACCCGGCTCTCGTACTGCATTTTAAATCGCTTGAACTCGCGATTCACGTCGTTGTTCTATACCGCGTCGCGTCATCGTCTCTCTCTCTCTTTCTCTCTCTCTCGCGTTGTTTTTCGTATCGCTTTAGAACGGGAGACGATTAGCCTCACGCGCCAAGTATCACGCGCGTTCTCAAGAACTCCACTCTCCAAGATTTACGAATACTCTCCGATTCTCTCTTTCTGCTCGACGAAAGTCGAGATTTTTTTCCACGGAATTTGGGCTGTAGCTAAATTTATCCGTGAGATTTCCCTCCCCCCCATTCCTCCGTGCTTCGCTGCCGCGTCGAGTCGAGGATTAATTAAGAGGCGTTAATTAAAATTCGTCGGGAAATGTAAATCAGACTGGCTCTCGGTAGCTTGTTGTTGCGCGGCCGGCTGATGGCGATGGGCATCGATTTTATTAATTTCGACGCCTGCCTGTTCCACGCCTGGAAAACAATATTCGACCGGTCGCCGATGGAAATTTATTTTTCAAATTGTTTCCCACCGCGGATCGGATACATTTTAAAACCGTTTCGTCTCGTCGATTCGCGCGGTGAATGTTTTTCGATTTTAGTTCCCTGTTTTGTATCTCGTGTCAATCTACTGATAATGAACGAAAGGTATGACTAACAATAAGCAAGGAATATATCCTTGAATATATGCTCGAGACATATTTACTACGATACGTTTTTCATTTTCGTGTTTCAAACCACGATCAATAAGGAACGGTCGAGTTTCCGCATGAATATTAAACGATAATATTGCAAAGGATCGTGTGTCAAATTACCAACCATAGATCGATATATTGAATCGCTTGTTAAAGTCTGATATTAATTCGACAAACTTCTTCGTTCCAAGTTATTTTTCCAGAGGCATTCCATCGAATACTTTACGTTTAATATGAAACCTGTCTTCTTGTACGGTATACATTGTGTATGCGTGTGCGTGTGTGTGTGTTTCCCAGTTGCATTCATAGACCTTCGGATGCCTGCAAAACCGTGCAGCAAGAACGTTAATTTTATCGTGGTTCAATCCACAAATTCCTCGGTTGACCTTTCATGGCAGCAGTTCCGGCTCGAGGAGGCCAACGAACGCCTCCATTTTTCCTTCAACTCGGGGAGCTTCTTAATCGATAACTGATTTACGGGACGGTGATTGGAAGAAAGGGGACCGAATTACCGATAGCTGTTGATCGAATTAACCGCATAACCGCGCCTCGCCGGTTTTAACGACGTTTTTACTTGCCGAACAGAGAGAGAGAGAGAGAGAAAGACGAAAGAAAAAAAAGAAAAAAAGAGGGAAGGAAAGAAAACCGGTTTCCACGCGAATCGGATAACGCGATTCGCGTACGACCCTTCAACCCCCGTGCCCTCTCCGCTCCTTGTTTTGTGTTCGACACGGCTTGCCAGGGTACCGTGCTTTATTCTCTTAAAGATGTTCTTCGAGCTTTCTCCCACGCAATTACGCCTGAGTAGCCCGAACAATGGCGAAAAAAAAGAAAAAGGGGGAAAAGTGCTTCGAATTACAATTTGCCCGGTTAAACCCGTTACTTAGTCGCTCGAGACTACCGTTACACTCTGCAAAATCGAAGCTACGGGATAATGGGAACTACGGTGTCCCGACTACGGAGAATCCGACGATTTAATTCGAAGCTCTTGGACGGGAGTTTGCAGAAGGGAGCGTTGCGTCGAGATTTTTGTGTAGACGACCATTTGAACGCGGCCAAATGGCGTGTGGAACGTCGTGGATTAGGTGGACGATCGATAAGAACGATCAACGCGATGGATCGTTCGCTTCGTAGGAAGAACCTGTGTCTCGTTTTGAGAGCAAGTGCTCGTTGGAATCGAAAAGGAATTGACCCAGATGTTGTCTTAATCGACGACCATCTACCTCTTTCAGGACGAGAAGCTCGTTTTAAGAGGAACGCGCAAGTGTATATAAATTTTCACTCGTTTCCCTTTGCTCGCAGTTTTCTTCGTCGAGTCTCGTCGAAACGGCTAAACAACCTCGCTGTTTTCGCCGTTTCAACAGTTTTGTCTCGCTCTATCGACGTTCGATTACGTTCGCGATGGAAGGAAATTCAGCGTTTCACGTAGATTTTGCACGATACGTTAAACGTCTATATTGATTGTCCGGAATCTACAAATACACTGATTGTAAATAGTGACGTAAACTCCAAGTGAACAGACTGGTTGTTGGTTTGCTGGCATAACGGTTAATTCGATTTTGTTTCCTTGCGAAGTGGAAAAATGAGAAATATCTCCGTCTGATTTAATAAAACAGCAGTCCTTTCGAAGGAAGAAAATATTAATAATCATTAAGAATCATCAAAAATATCCTCGATTATATTATGATTATATTATTCAATTTGGAAGAGAAGCATTTAAAAATAATTTCCCTTCGCAAATTTATCGGGGATTCAATACAGCAACTATTCCATGAAATTCGCAAACTTTTCACGACGACTGGACTTCTTAAAGAGATAGCTCAACGATTCAACTTATATATCAGATAATCGCCTGTTTGAAGATAGTTCCAAAAGTTTAAGGTTTGCCCATGATCGAGTAAACTCCGTGTTAATTGGAAATATTTTTAACACAAAGCTCACACAGATCTAGACAGAACTCGTGAATGCCCGTGAATCATACACTACAGATAAAATTAACCCCGTCAAGTCCGGAGAACCGAATGGCAAGTCTCGAAGCAACCGGAATGGGAAATTCAAAGTTCTAACGGAATCAGCCCATCGGGACTAGCAACAAGACCATAGAGATTCAACGAGTTTGACAAAAGTTTGAAAATACGAGGCTTCCCGTTCGCTGGCCTGGGACATGGAACGTCGGCTCGTACATCTCGTGCAACGCAATCGCATTGTAACGAAAGATCGTTCGAGCGGAATCGATCTCATTTGTGGCGGTATGCTCGATGTAAATGCACGGACTATTTCGAGACACGAATTGACAAACTTCTGTACGCTCTCATCATCGAACCTTCTGATTGGCTCTCGGTTTGCGTCTCGTTGCGGGCAATTTCGATTTCTTCCGAGGAAAGGACACGGAAGACGATGTATCACGAACCGTAACTTTTATCCGAGCCATATTACATACCCTCTAAAATATAGAAAATGTTGCAACAACTATTTCACGAGCTATCGATGGGGTAGAATATCGTTTCGACGAAGATTAAGAAATGAGATACAGGCCCTTGTGCATTGGCACATTATTTTATTTATTACAGCATCTACGTGCTAATTAATTATACTCAAGAATATCAAATTCTATATCTTTGATTATGAAAATTTAAATTGAAAGAACGATTAAAAGTATAGATCGTATGATAAATTAAAAAGATTTTTACGAAAAATAGCGAAACTCTCCAGTATCGAAACAAAACCAAGGTCCTCAAAATAAAGGTCCTCCAATATCTACGCACCAAAGAAAACGCATCAAAGTTATTTACTATAAAAACATCGCTTCCCTGCAACCTACAGCGCTTCGATCGAAGATTCGAAAGAAGATCCGCGTGTCATCGCGTGACAGAGATTTTCACCGCGAACGAAGAGTTGTCCTTTTAATTGAACGATGTTTGCCAAACCGACGGTTTAAATACACAGGAAATCCTTCCCGCTGGAAGGATTTGCCTCAGTTAGTTTGTTCGCTCGATTGGCCGGCATCTTCCCAAGCGAAGATCGTAGATTGCCTCGTGGAGGCAAATGGTCGTTGTGCTTTCTCTCGGCCATAACCGCGTGTAATCGTACTCGGAGAAAATCAATAGGCGGCCAATTCACAACGGTCGCGGAGGCGGAGGATTCTTAAACCATCACGGGGGGAGCAGTTAACAGGGAGGATATCTCTGTGGACGCTGGTCGCCCGAGGAAACGAAAGAGGACGATATTCTTGCGTCTGGCCGACTCGGGCCGATCCCTCTGCAAGTAGATAGGGTAACGAAGGGTTTCACCGATTCGATTCTGATTATTAGCGGTCGACAGCGGCAGGTGGAGTTTGTTCAACTGGCTTTATTACGCTGTTTCGCAATTACCCGGCCTCTCATTAACCGGCCGGTTCGCCCGCGACAAGTACTGACAGACACTCCTCGCAATTGAAAACTTGTCGAATCTCAAACGGTTTCACGAACGGTCGTTCCACGGGACCGTCTCCTTATCAATATTAACGCCGCGTCGCGATCTTGAGTGCACGGGACTTTTGTATTATCGGAAAGGAAGCGATAGAGAGAGAGAGAGAGAGAAGAAGAAGAAGATTCATTTCAACCGAGAACCATTCTTGGAGATATTAATTTTTATCGGATACCGCGCTATCGCCCTGCAATCGATATTATTTGAATAATCCGATATCAAGCAACAATATTCGTGGATATTCGTTTTCTCACTTCTCGAAACGAGTATGATACTAGAAAATTTCGAAAGACGAGGATCAAGTCGTGGAAAGAATTTTTCAACGCTTCTAGAGATGTTTGAGTCTTTGCAACTGTCGAGAGTAAAAGTATCCTTATTTTTCCACCCGTTATGTGATTCAAGAAAAAATCGAATCCAGTGCAGTCGAAATAAGAACAAGCATGTATTGTTGTATGATTTTTTTTTTTTACGAAGTTGTAACAGCGTCGTTTAAAGCATCAACAATTTTTCATTTAAATTAATCGCGGTGCGAGACGAACTGCACGAAAACAGTTTGTATCTGCCAAAATGGTGATGGCAAAATTTTGATAACAAAACCGAAAAATATCCTACGAAACATTGTATATTTTATCATACCTTTTTTATATTCTACATCTAAATCTCAATAAAATACTATTTAGGTTAAAATTCCACCTGTGTATTGCCCGTGACTAGTATATGCTTAATATATACGTTAGTGTGTGTATAATGTGTAATATAATTTTCTACACGCGTTAAATAAAAATCGTCTTATCGTGTTGTCGAAGTACCGTGTTATGTGAGCGTTACCTGTGCTATTGTCACAAGATTTGAACGAAACGTTTCGCAAGATACATGCAGAGAGGTGTCAGCGAAATCGTAGTAACGAGTAATTAACCTCGTCGCCCGATCCTCTTCGAGGCAAAGGAACGTCGAACGCTTCCTCCGGTTTCGTCGTTGCGCGTTCGATCGCGTGCGAGCCATCGTTTCGTTTGCCGGATGCCGGCGAACGAAAACGCCGTGTCTGACATTAATTTCGCACGTTGCTCGTGCGAAAAGACAGCGAGGAACATGGGCACGACAGAAATTATTCCGGTTGTGTAACCGGCAGCCTGTGTATATATTCGCGCGTGTACGCTCGCAAGGCACGAGCCTGCGCCGCAACGTAGCAACGTTCTGTCGAATATACCGAACTCGACGCCACGTCGGCACCAAGAACGTGACACGAACAGGTGAGTGCTCCGTCAACATCGATAAATTCTATGTGGTTCAGCATGCAGCTTGTTCCCCGAACCAACGGAGGAGCAGCCTCCTGTTTTCGAAGACGCGTGCTCGAAATGCGCGTGCAACCGCCCGAGCCGAGAGAAAGGAGAGAGAGAGAGAGAAAGCTCTAGCCAGAATGGATCATTTCGTTAGAAACAGCAAGATTTCCAGGTGATTTTTCGCGGCAACTTTTTGACAGTCGTCAACGTTATCTTCGAGAGACGAAGAACGTGCTGCTTCTGGGGACGTCGAAGAGAAACGTCACCGGCAGCGACGGAATATTTCCAACCGAGAGACCGAGTTGCATTTACATCGATTGCACGTACGGGATTTGGAAATGTGGGAAATTTCGTTTCGTAGGAAAAATTTGATTTCGCGGAAGAATCGAGCCGTGACTGTACGAAGGAGAGATTCGTTTGAGGAATTTATGTCTCGGAAGCTTGTTAGCGAAATAATATGTCAATCGAGTTCTCGGTGTATGGCAGCGCGACTTTCCTCTGCTCAGCCATTCGAGAAACGTCGTTGTCAGTCGGACGAGAAGAAACGTTCAACCTGGCTGGTACCAACGTACGTACGTAATTCGTTGTCGAAATGAGATACGAGCGATTGGAGGAGCAACGATCGCGTCGAAAAAAAAGGCATCGAAACTGCGAGGTATGGCGAAACCGCGACCAAACAGATATAATAAAATCAACTGGAATGTTTATTTTCACGTGGCGCTCGTACAGCGGGTCTTTTCATCCTCTCTTCACTATCGGTGGGGAAAATTCGCGGATCGCGCAGTTGGTGACGGCCGCCAGGTAGTTATTTAACAGCCGCTGCCACTTCGTCGAGAAATCAAAATAAAAACTAGACAAATAAAGCGGAGAATGAAAAAAAGAAAAATACGTCACTGGCCATGCGTAATACGGGAGTTACCCCGTCTCTCTCTCTCTCTCTCTCTCTCTCTCTCTCTCTTCTTTTTGACATAACGAATCGACGAAATCAGTATGTTGAGAGAGTAAATAAAAAGAGAGCAGTAACGAATGGACGGACGGTTGAATGGCTTGGAATTAAAGAGCGTAATGTGACTTTTCTGTCGAAGCGCGCTCGTCGATGCGCGCGTGATTTTTCTTAATAACATGAATTTCGAATTTGAAATCGACAGACCCCTTGCTACAGAGAAATTCAATGTGGTTTGACGCATATCGAATATATATCTCGCAAAGTACGATCGAAATTTGCCAAAAAAAAAA
>CAJDYZ010011472.1:54890-69234 GCA_903986555.1 Heterotrigona itama
TTAAGTTCCGTGATATCAAAGTTGGAGAGGATCGAACGAATTTCGCGACAACAATGAAACAACTGTTAGGTATTTCACATCTCCCTCTCAAAGAGTTGAAACGTCACGTTTTCAGTTCTTCACGCGACAGCAATTTTCTAATGATCTGGTTCTATTTTTCTCTTTATGCCGCTTCCATCTGGTTTTAATTTCTCTATCGTTTATAACTCGTATCAAGAAATTTTCAAATTTATTCGAACACCTCAATGTGGAAAGATTTAACATATCAAAGGTGGAATTACAGTTCTAATTGTCAAGTTCGCAACTGAACTTGAAAATGTGAAAGAAAGTGCCACTTCGCTCGGCGAAACACGCACTTTGTCTTTATTCATAGAGAAGCGCGTTGCGTTTGAAACATTGCGAAACGTTCGCCACAGTCTCTTTAATAAACTTGGTAGTTGCAGGACACAAAGTGGCCGTGCTCATAGCCGAGCGTTTCGCACACGTAACCGCCAGCTGCGGTGATACTTCGCATGCCGTCAGGGAACTATGGAAAGCCACGGAATCTCTCGTTTGCGTGCCCCTCCCCCGCGGTGTAAGCTTTCTCCGTGACCGCGTATAGAAAACAGAAACCTCCCATTCATCTCTTCCAACTAGAATTATTTTGAATTCTATTAAACTGAACCCGCTGTCCCTTTCCCTCGATGTTATACCAACGAATGTTCAGGGCTGTTTCGAACAGCGAGAGGAGATAGATCACAAAAATTCGTTGAAACAAGCAACGTAGAAAGCTCCCTTTCGTTTTCCTGGTCGTAGAAGTCGGAACGTATTTTAGGATCGGACGTGTATCGAACGAACGGAAGGTGAACCCGCGCTAATGTCGTAAAACGGTCGTCCAATCAGAAATTCTCCATAAAAATTTTATACCGTGTCGTCCTCGTCGTCGTCGTCGTCGTCATCGTTCGCTTCGAACTCCTCGTGCTGCGTCATGTAATCGGCCGCTTAAAGCGGGAACAACGACTGGAACTTGGCCGAGGCCACGTAACCGGCCATCGAGAAATATCTTTCACTCGGATCCCTATCGTACGTCGCTGAAGGGGCGGAATTTTTCGCGGATTCATTTGTCATTCGAGCCTCTCGCTCGAAGGTTCCCCGTTCGGACGAAAGAAACCAAGTGGACAAGGAGTGGGAAGAGAAAGGAAGAAAAGAAGTCGAAGAAGGTCTCGCGGAGGGGACGAATGGCCGAGAGTAATTAGAAAAGAGGCAGAGGACGACGGGTTAGCGACGATTATCGCAATCGAAATACCTCGACGAGTAATCCCGAGATTCGAATCGAGCCATTTGCATAATCCCTCAAAAGACAATGCAAAACTCAGCCTCGTTGAATTATTCTTCCCATAACTAAGACCGCGTAATCCCGTGAATTACCCGTGATCGAGAGTAGGGGCGGCAGGGGTGAGGGGAAGAAGTGAAACTGTCTTGGAGCCGGTAAGTCGATTCAGGATGGATTTCTTTGTTCAAAGGATACACGTTGCGGCCTGATGGTTGGTTAATAGAATGGAGAGCTTCCGCGCGGTTATTCGAGATCCGTATAACAACTCTCGGATAAATTTGCAATGATAAAATGTGTATATAATGTACGCGAACAAAGATCAGAGGAACAAAGAGTAACGTGAAACCAATTAGCGAGGATAAAGATACGTACGTTGTTATATACAAGTACGTAACTCCGACGCTACGGATTATTTGATGCTACGTGACTCGCGTAAACTGAAGAAAAATGATTCACAATTGGTCGTGTTGATCGCGTGGATCGGCTACGTTTTTTTTTTTTTTTCTTTTACGTAACTCGATGTTCATTCCAAAAAGACAAAATTCGACGCGATCGAATGACTCCACTCGATTCATTTATCTTTTTTTTTTCACCACGATCGAACGTTTAACATTTCACCATTTTGCCATGGCAACGCGTTTCGTTCAACACGATTTTCGTTTCAATTATATACAGCTGCCGCGCGTCCTGCTGACCTGAAATAGCACGGCCAATTCTTTTCTTATCCATCGGCGAACAAAATCCATCCAACGCTCGCGGAGCGTTGAAGCGAGTTCGTCGAACGAAGACGACTCGCCGAATTAATTCAAAGAGCCGCAGGGATAACAGGTCGGTGAAAGCTTTTTGTCCGCATCACAGAGCAGTTGCGCGATAATAATGAAGCCGGCCGTTGTAATCGTGGACCAACACGTTGTGGTTGTCGGATTGTCGACGACGCGAACCATACACCCGGCGAGCGTTAATAAAGTACACGCTGAACCTTACAAACGTTGCTCAAACAGCCGTATAAGCACGCGTACAATACGCTCGCGAGCGTGCACACGCTCCTGCATGCGCTGCGGGCTTGTGGAGACCGAGAACTCGCGGTAAAATTCGACGCCAACACGTACCAACCTGACCATAATCGCGATATTACTCGTTCCGTAACGTGGAACGCTCCGCTTAGCAAGATCTTACGACGTTTCCGCGTAAAGTGACAAACTAAACGGCAGAAATTAAGGAATAATTTTAAAAGCCGAATCTCGTCGTACGAAAAACAATCAGATTGTTCTTTTCGTTTTTTTTCTTTTTTTCTTTTTTTTTTTTTCTTCGTTCGATGCGATGAATTTCGGAACGGAAAGGATTTAAACGCCGATTTTCGACGTTGTTTTTTAATTGCGAAACGCCGACTGCGTTCGTTTCAATAAACTTTGACGATAAACAAAAATGGAAAAAAGAGAGAGAGGGAAAATAGAGGGTTTAATTTTATAAAAAAACACGTGACACGAAACAAAAGGAAAATTCGTGGCATCGAGTTGACGCGGCGTGAAAAAGCGGGAAAGGGCCGTGTAATTTTTTTCGATTACACGTACTATTTTATCGTCGATGCGTTAGCGAGACCATGCTACCCGTTTGTCGTTCGACTTTTCGAGCATTTTTTCCTTTCCCGTTTCGTATTTTCTTCGCCATCAGACCGAGTGTAACGAAATAGGAGAAATTCAACAACGACAGGAATAAGATACGAATCGATGAAACCGCGATCGTTCAAGAATAGCAGAGAAATAAAAAGAGAGAGAGACAGAGAGAGAAACAACGAGCGAGGCAGACACTGTAAACGGGAACCGATTATTTTTCGTTGACCCATCGATAAAATCGAATCCGTAGTAATTGGAACAGCGTGCGGCCATTACGAAATCAATTTGCTTCGTTTCACGCCCAATCGAGGGCAAAATGGTCGAGCCGACCGATATAAAAATTTTAATTCCTCCGGTTATGGAGGCTCGTAAAAGCCCGGTCCTGTCCTGTAACTGCTCGTACTCCATTTTGGTATCTTGGTACAACAATGACATCACTTGCACACGTTATGTAGCCACGTTGTTCAAAGAATTTTCCGCGATACGTTTTTCAGGCGTTCAGGTCCCCATGCCTTTTCCATCGGATACGGATCTTTTGGTTAATTGCGTTCGTAAATTAGCAAGATGTTCTGCGTTCCTCGCAGAGGAATATCCAAGTGGCTCGTATACTTGCATCGCGGAGCGTCAATTCGCGAGCTAAAGACAAGCAACGGATAGAAGCGAAATCGTAATATCGGAGAATCGAACGGAGAATGGCGGGGTAATGACTTCGCCGATAGGGTATTCGTGCCTGCCCGGCTGCTGTATAACACGCTCGTGAGATCCCGATTTTATGGTGTAATTCTATTCATAGTTTCGAGCCTTTTCCATCGAGCCCGCGCCAGTTAATTACGTTGCGCTACGCTTCCCGAGCAAACATTCAAGTGGTTTCAAGTTCAAACGGCATCGAAATTATCTCCTAAACTGACGGCAGTTTAGAAACTGGACGGCTGCACGGTGGAAAGGAACACACACCTATAGTTGAAAGTTGAACGGAACATCGGTTTCACGGCGAGGGTGTCGTCATTGAACGCATTCCGCCGGTTCCACCGGTAGCACTCTCGTGAAATCCTCCGTTTTAACGGCGTAATCTCCTCGCCTGGCTCGCGCCTTTCTCGTTAACCAACGAGCACGGTATTACTATGCGGTAACTGACGGCCACTATCACCAACACTTTTGTATCGTGAAATTAGTGTGATATCGCGGCGAAAGCCGCGGAAAGAGATGGAAGATTAAAAAACGGGAGGAAGGGGATCCGCTTCTTCCGGAACTCGTCGCTAAGCTTCCTCGCAGACTCCAACCTCGGACAATGCAGGCTTCTTTTAATTTCGCACTCTCGAGTCGGATATTCGGATCTTAAGCAACTGGTTCAATTCGCAACTAGAGAGAAACCAGGATATTGTCGCATCTGACACGCGAGATAGATTACTCTTACATATTAATCTATTAATATCGACAAAGATTAGTTCAAATCATCGTTGGTGATACATAAATTATCAACGAATTGAAATCAACTCCTTTCAGGATCAGTAAAATCGTACCAATGACGAGAAACGATCAATTTTGAGAAAGATAGGTTACTTGCACGATTAAGAGTGCTTAAAGAAATGAGGCTCTGTAGCAGACGAAACGATTGTGAAACAATCGTTACGAAACAACCGAAGCAGCGAGGCTGTGCCAATAGATAAGCAAGACATTCATCCTGAGACGATAAAGGACTCGACTACGAAGGAGAAACTGCGAGGCTGTACACCCTCTTGCGCGAGATCGAGCTGGTAGAAGTCATTTCCTCCAACTTTCACGGCAAGCCTGCTCCGTACCTGTGTACACGCTCGTCTTATCGCTCGTATCGGTCTGCATAACGTGACACCCTCGAGGAATCCTCCTCGCGTGAGATTAGGTCTACCGGTTATGTAGGTAAGTGAGCGCTGCTTTAAGACCACTTTCTCACAACTAGACTCCTCCTTCGCGTCGCTATCGCGGTCTCCATCGCTTCCCCAGCGGAGGATTTACTTTGTAGTTTACTCTGTCTCGAAATGAAGTCGCAGCGACTTCGTGAGGATTCGCGGCTTCTTCGACGATTTTTATCTTACGAATCGAAGCGTCCTTTGTCAAAAATCCAAGTGAGCACGAAGCATTACAAATGGATTAAATTTAACTTCGAAGGGAAGTTACAATGTAACTTCTTCGGATCGAAGTTAAACGATACGGAACATCGATAACGTGCCCCGTGTCGATAATAAGAGGGTCCGAGCGTAATAGTACAGCGAACATTTCCATTTTAAAGCAGACGCTGCTTATCCGTTTCTTCGAGGCATTCGTTCGCCATCGGGGGGAGGGGACGGCCCGAGCGAAATATCGTTTCATCCGCAATGCGTGATATCGACGTAATCGATATCTAATCTCGTCGTCCTCGTTACCAGCCGTACAAGGGGTGAAAGCCCAAATTCCACTTGGAAATCGATCGACGATAAACATGGAAAGAGGAGGGAAAAACGCGGTTCTTACTTGCGCGCGGAATACATTTCCTTAAGGACTTTTTACGTGCATATACTTGGCTGCTGGTAAAAGTCTCGGAGGGGTAAAGGGGAGGGGAGGGGATACACCAAAGATTTTTCGTAATCTCGCGAACTCGCCGTGCGTGCGGGAGAAAGGGGGAGAAAGGGAGAAGCCGGAGGGAGTTAAAAGCTGGCTTGAATACCCACGGACGCGTCCGAGGAAAATTCCATTTTCATAATACGCCCTTCCTCCCCTTTTTGCTCCGTATTTCTCTTTCGCGGGGCTATCTCTCTGGAGGGGTTTCTCTCGACGGGGCGCGCAAACATTTGTCCATAAACGGAACAGGGAACTATTCCCTTCCGTAAATATACCGTGTATTTTTACAACTCACCGGCGATCGTTACTCGAAAGCTATCGATATTCCGAAGAAAGAAAGGCGAGAGAGAATCTCCGCCGATGGAGAGAACGACGGGCAAGAGCCGCTCTTCCATCGGAATCAAACGAAACAATCGTAATAACGTGTGTAAAGCCGCAGCGAAACTATCAATCACGGCGGAAGAAGCTGGCAACGGGTGAAATTTCTCTCTTTGGACGTTGCGTCGTCGGTCCGGTCCGGCGGCGTTCACGCGGCATAGTAATTGCTTTCCAGACACGTCTGCCCGGACGATCCTTCGAACCGATCCGGCAACCGAGGAACGGACGCTTAATCGCGCGCGATAAATCTACCCGTGCATGCAGGAATCGTCCATTGTTACGTAATACTCGACTCGCCAAGGGGAGTATCATTAGGTCACCGGAGATTCAGATACGTCCGTCGAGGGCGTCCGACTTTATTTCTCGTGCGATCTGGAAACGATTGTGATTTAACACGCGATAGATTAATCACTGACACGGACTTTCAACGTGATGATGAATTTTGCGTGGGGATTCTCATTAGGTAACTGTGTTTCTTTCCTCCTTCGTGTGCGAAAAAATGGAAAGTGAATTTTTCACGAGAAATTTTATTAAACAATATATTGTTCATTTTGTTCGACTACCTTTTGACATCTTTCGGGTCTAACTATATGATTAAGTTATCTTTTTCGATAAAAAGAAAAAAAAAGAATTCCAAGAACGACTTGATGTTTCCAACAAATTAATTCTGCCGTAATCAGTTTAAGACTTCAAATAACTTTTTATGAGATTTTTGCACAGTTTTGTCCTTTTTTTTTGCAAGTAGTGTAGCAAAATCGCTAACAAGATCGTGCATTTTCTTTTTCTAAAACGAGCTTGAACAATCAAGCATCAGATTGTACAATAAATTTGCGAGTTAAAATGAAGTTAGTTCAAATTTACGATATACATATATTATATATCTATATATTAGAAGGAGAATGCAATTACTTTTTGGCCAACTCAATACTTTGAGGGATGTTTTCTATAAAGATCGATAATGATATATAATTCTTTCGTATCACTAGATCGCTCGGAAATTTCAGTATTTAATATTTGATTAAACGTTACTTTCAGTGACTTTGTGCCAGCCATTGACTTGCCTCGCGGGTTCTTTTTCGAAAAATTTTTCATCATCGTCTTCAACGAGCTCTTTCAAGTAGATTTCACTCGAGTCCCTTCAAGACCGTAGAATATCCACTGTTTCATAATTAAAGGAGTTTCATAAAAGCCACAACGATAGTGTGACAATGTTACTGCAAATGGAATTGAACATTTCCATTCGGATTCATCAAGAGCCAATGTTACCTCGTTGAGACACGAAACTTTGGCGATTAACAAAATTTAATCATTCCTTATTACTTTTAAGAGTTAATAAAGTTAATTAAAAATTTCATTTCACTTTTCCAAATGATTCCAGTGTCTTACTTAAAATTGTCCCAAATGACCGATCGATCGATTATTCTGTTCAAATTAGATCAAAAACGTCTAGTCGTAACACTAATACAACTGAAGACAAAATCGCAACCAAAGAGAGAGAGAGAGAGAGAGAGATGTAACATTTAAGGGAAACATCCATCGCACATGGCAGACGCGAAATTATCGACTCTGCAAACTAGTTGCGAGGAATCGAGAATACAATATAGAGAATATCCCGACGGTACTGGCCCATTACCAGCTACCAATGATGAAAGGAACTCAAGGTACAAGCACTATCTCGCTCGGTGGCCGTACTCGGACCACGTCATTCGAAACGTCTTATTCATATCGATTGGCGCTAGAGAATCCATAAAACGCGGGAGAGACTATTGCCGAGGCAAAGCATTGTGCTTCTTTGGCACGTAAACTGGTCGCAAAGTTGGATACATCGACATTCCTCTTTTATTGTTACGCTCATCTTGTCACGCCTCCTATATTGTCTGCGCGTTCGTATCTCAATCCGCGAACCCTCGACTCGTAATCCGCCGTAGTTACGATCTAGCGAGAGATTCATGTCGCTGTTACAACCAACGAATATCGAAGCTCTGCGAAACGCAAGAAGTAACCCCGTTGCCTAATCAGCTTTCTGAACGTCGCCTGCCTCGTGAAGTTTCAGCACGAGAACTCGACTACTTTTCGTTCACGTACACGGGATGAAAATTCAAGAAGCTGGCCCTTTTCAACGGGTAGCGAGCTGCTACGCGAAATCACGGGGTTCGAGGACAAAGTACACAGACGGTGGTACGAAATGATTCAGCAGACGGAGGAAGAGAGGGCAGACGACGCGTAACGCGGCTAAAACCGATCGACCGTATCGCCTCGTTATCGTTCACGTTGATTCGTAAATCGTCCCGTAATCACGGAATCCGGCTGAACGATTTACTGGTATGCGTTTGCACGTTCAACCGGCAGTGGAATAATACCACGAAACTCGCGTCAAGAGAGAAAAAGAGAAAGAGAAAGAGAGAGAGAGAGAGGAAAAGAGGTAGATAAGCTACCACCGACATGGGTTAAACGTCGTCGTCTCTCGCACACGCGTGCTCACGCCGATAATCCTTTTAGACAGGTTGCCGTTTGCTTTTTAAAACATTTTCTGTACAGCAGCGGAGTCTTAACGGCTTACTACTCGAGGGCAATCTGTAAAGTGGCTGCTAGGACCGGCCGAGCCGCTCCTCGACCCATTAACGGCCCACTTACCGCCGAATAAAGACTGATCGAAGGGACGAAACGGCTCGCGCGCGACGACCATCGGTTCCTCCGCCTCCACGACTACGGTAACGACCCGTATTTTTTATCGGCAACGACGTCCCCAGCGTCCTTTGACGCCTTCAATTTGTATTTGCACAAGGGGAGGGGATCCGAGCAGCTCCGATACGATCGAGGTCGAACGCGGGGAACAACGTCCGGCCGGTATCGATGCGTTCGATTCCGACTAACGACACGATCCCAGAGTCGTTTTCTAGTTTCGCGATTCTAGATGGCTCTCTTCGCGTTTCTGTTCACGATGTCGATCGGCAGGAAAAGGATACTCGAAAATTGCAAAACATAGGACATCGTATCGAACGCGTGCGATGATTCCGTGGCTCCGTAACGATTATATGGTTATAACGATGTTTCTGCATTCGAAGATCGGGAGAAAAGAGAACGTAGTAAGTACCGTTGCTCGGATGATTAATCCAATTGACCGAAAAATCGAAACCCCAAGCATCTAATTACGATGAATAACATTGCTCCAATTTTTCTCATTCGCCTCAGCAACGAGCTTCTCTCTGATCGAGGTCGCAAATACTCGTCTGCGGACGAGACGGACGTGGCTGATTATCGTACGAGAAGACGACTCGCGGGTATCGGGAAGATTTAATCAAAAGACTCGATCGACTAGGAGACGAGACCGGAATACATTCGACGTTCGCCAGGCAAACGAGATGGAGGAAGGACAAGCCTCGGTCCGAGGAGACTTCTCGTAGAAATTCTCGCGACCATTACCGATCTCTCAGCGTACAAGTCGCTGGCAGAGACACGTCTATAGAATGTGTTTCCTTATACCTCGCGGGCGACTACAGAGAGAGGCTGCAGGAGATGCTCGTCGAGATTTCCCATGGGCGGCCGTGTAACTAGGAGCTGACGAACAAGTCAGCTAGGTAGGCCTTTGACGTACGCTCACTTTGCACGAAGCCTTGTCGCTTGTATCGTCGATAATTTCGATTTCAATTGTCAGAAACAACCCGTTAATTAGAAACCGCCAATCAACTACCCACGAAATACGGTCATTCCTGTCCTCTGCGGCTGCCACCGTGTAATTTCCTAGATTACGCTGGAAACTGCATTCGCCAAGTTTCGTTTTCGCGGCCATGCGCGTCCACCTTTTAATAATTTAATTGGCTAGTCGTCGAGTCCTTGGCTAGATACTCGTATGTGAAACGTGTCGTCTTTCTTTGGACAATATTTCCATCAATTATCGAACGAACGAGAAGAATTTGAATCGTCCGAAGAGTTTCCAATTTCGATCGATTTATTTTTAAACTTCGTGGACGACGCATCTCGCTTACTTAATCCTACTCAGATTAGTTCGTCGTTAAAGTCCAATCGACGAAGATCCGAATCTTAAAAAACATTCGTTCCGAATCGACGTGACAAAACTTGCTGCACGACGATGACGCTGCTCGATCGGCGGAAGTGGTACGTATTAGCGAGGAAGCTAATAAGCGCGGCGCGTCTCGATTTTCCGCCGGGAATATCTGATGGCTGGACAGCAACACTGTCGTTCCTCATCGACGTGCCTCTAATCACCGCGTTTCAACTGACACTTCGATCGCCAGGAGACAACAGGTTGCGAGAGGAGAAAGAGACAAACAAGACGCGAGTTCTCCGCCGCAAGTTTCGTTCCGTTCGTTTGTAATTCCCCCTCGTCCGACCGAACCGTTTCGACTCGTTAGAAAACCGACCGCGGAGCCAAATTCGCCGGAGAGTTTCGACGACAAAGCGTGAGATCGTCGAAAGCGCTGGCCGACGACCTTCTGCCAAAAGCTGTTATACATCACCTGGCAGAAGTACGCGAACAAGTTATACTACAGGCCGCGACAAATTGTCTCAAAACTAGCAGAGGAGCTGGCACGTTTCGTACGACCGATTGTACGGTTGTCGGTGTTTTGTGTCAGGTTTACAAACTCTTTTGTGTAATTTTAGTTCATCGTTCATTGAGAAATGATATTCGCCGGGTAGTGAGTTGCAATATCCATGCGAAGCGTGCAGATACGAGTATGAATATTTTCAAAATTTCATGCCAGAGGTTAAGAAACGCCTTTCCGAGATTACGTGATTTTATTACTATTCATCGGGCACACTTTGGCAGAGGATGAGTTGAGATATTTATATGCGAAATACGTAGATCGCGAATGAACATGAATATTTAGAAAGTTGACTACACTGCCCTGTATTTGCTGACGCTTTCTGAAGTAATTTATTTAATTTCGTTTATTTTTACGTTCACTAGGTTCAGTCAACGATACTTAAACAAGACGGCTGAATTAAAACATTTCTACGAAAGATAAATGAATATAAATATTAATAAGAGTTTAGTGCCGTTGTCGCAGTTCACGTGAAATCTCTTTTCGAAATGATTTATTGTGACTTTGCTATTATTCATCGAATTTACGTATTGATTGAAAATCGAGTTAATAATGACAAACGAACGCAAATACTTAATGAATTTGATAGAATTTACGGGGAAGACAACTTGAACAAGGAAAGAAAAGAAAATCTACGTAAATATATTTGTTTCGTTGTTGCCGCATCGCAGTGATACCCCCAATAAACTGAATCGGTAGAACTATTCCGCAAACATGGTTGCCGGGTAGCTCGTGAATCATTTCGGCCTCGTAAATAGCCGCAAGATGGTCACCTCCGACATTCCAAAGAATAGTCGAATATTTCATGCAATACGAGAGTAGCTCCCCGTTTTCCACTCGAATTTAGGTCAAATGAATCATGCTTTCACGCAACCTCCTTCCTCCTCCGTTTCTCTTTTTCATTCCCCTTATTAATCGAGCCATCAAAAAGGTATGCGTATCGTACCGTACACGGTCTGACCGATAGAACAGAATAATTCCAAGTCAAGTACTAAATCGGTACACGACATTTCGCGAGTATTGACACGAAACATTGCGAGAGAGAAGAGTGGAGAGCGGCGTCGTCATTAACACTCGAGATTTTTCTCCACGACGCGACGCCTCCGCGTATCCTGTAGCCTCGATCCGCCCTTCGACTTATCTGCTTTCACGCTTCCATTATCTGTTCATCTCGCCCATGCTCACGAACTTTTATTTGTCGGTCGCTTGCGGCTGCTTGGCTCGTGCTGATTCCAAAGCTATTGTCTGTCACGTCATCCCCTTTCGACCAGGTACACACCGACGAAAGTGAGAAAGAAAGAAACCGAGCGGAAGAAACCCGAGTTAGAAGGGGATAAGCCTCGTAACATTTTTTTTTTCTTTTCTTTTTTCTTTACGATGACCGCGTCTACAGGGGTGGCCCTCGCGGCAAAATCAACCAGGCAATAAAGAAGACTTCTGTCGACCAGCGTAGCCGGCTCCTAAGTTCCTTTCAACGAAAGGTGAGAAAATTCTACGACACAAGGTATCTTCTCATTGTCTGCCAAGATTATGGTCTGTTACTTTCTGCTGGTTCGACATAGGAAACTCGTGACGGGGCCGGACGTTTCTCTAGGCAAACGTCTCACGGCGACACCGTGCTGGAAAGATTGAAGCGTTCGTGAAATATTCATGCAGGTTTAAAACAAGAGACTGGGGACGGAGATACGATAAGCCTCGGCACGAGAGTTTATTACGCTCTGACGTCGAAATGGAAATTGGATCGTGTCGACCAGCGATGTCGATTTTTTTTACTTTGACTTCGAGCGGAGAAATTGTTGCCATTATGGACAAGGCTTGGTCCTCACACGAGCTGAAGTCGGGAAAAACGTAAATCCCCAAGTTTGCGTTCGCGTAGTGCATTACACGCTGGGCGCAATTTACAGAGTAAAGCTGGTAAGAAGAGTAAATGAAGAGAAATCGCCACGTCAAAATTTCTTTATCTTGCATCGCGCTTGCGTCCCGTCGTTTGCACGCTCGCGTTTTCCAAGCTTTTTTTCGCACCTCGGCTGATGGAGCAACGCAAAATCGAACTGATGGAGTGTGTTTTTTTAAATACCTAATTATGCACGTGTAATTTGCAATCCTCGCGTGAAATAAATTCATAATTTTTAATTACTTCGAATCCTTGTCGGGCATTTGCATCATTATGATTCAAATCATAATTCAGTTCAACGAACGTAGTGCACAAAGTTAGTAAATCATACGAAAATTCACAAAAGACCTTCGTCAAAGATGAAGAATCCCGAGGGAAAAATCGGTTCGTCTGGAAGTTTCGGCGGATAAACGGGGGAATTCGCGAGTTCCGCTCGGAAAATCAAAGTCACCGGTGAAAACCGGGAGTCCAAGGAACGGCCATACGTCAGAACGTCTCTGCACGTTCGCGAGCGTTCTTTTCACGCCGGCTCTTTGAAAACAGGGTAAGAGCTGCAGAATCTGTAGAACCACACCGTCGTATTGTACGGAAGAGAAGGCTTCGTCGGTAAGTTCCGACCAAGTTTCTGCAGCAACAAACAGCAATGGCTCGAAATTCGTACAATACGATCCGAAAGGTATATAACTTTCTTCGGGGAACTGAGAGATGCAGTTGCGACTAACTACGATCCCGTTGATACGAAATCCAACGCGCTCGCAGCTAACTTGCCGACATTAACGGAGATATTAATTAGAACGCGAGTAGCTTTCGTCACTTTGTCGAAAACACGTTATACTTGCCTAACGCGCGATTAATGCTTCACATTGTACCGATCATGTGATTCTAAAAAAACACGTCGCGAGACTAAATTTGAAAAAACGTTGAGATTTATTAATTAACATTGCTTCGTGCTAGTTTTAATCGTCGGCTCCGATTCGAACTTTCCGCTATTAATCCTCTTGTCGCGATTCCAAGTATATCTCACTCCTAAATGTCGCGACCTGAATATTGTATTACAGAATAAAATCGTGAAAACTCCTGTAACTCGTAACTCTATCGCACACGTTGAAATTTTACACACGTTGAAGTAACAGGAGAAGTATTCGAAATTTTGCGCGCGAATTTTCGTCGGATTAATCAACGCTCGTTGAACGATATTAACAGGGAGTAAGACGGCGACGATAGTTCTTCGTCGACTACGGATCAATTTTCCAAGGGGCCGTTTAAAAGTTGATGAACGAGAGGGAAGGAGCGTGGCCGACTTGCCGCAGATTTCAGGTGGTCGGCGAGAAGCTTGAACTCTATTCGTAAAACTTCCGGATAGAGCTTCGAAAAGTCTCGAAATCGACATTGTGCGGTGCACCGTCGCGTGCACCGATTGACCTCATTCCTTCTTCGAGAGTCAAGAGAGTCACGTGGCCATTCTGTTAATTCACGGACCGACGAACGAGTAGAGAAAATCGCGATAAGCAAGGGGGGGACCAAAGGACCGGCTCGCCCGTGGGACAAGACGGCCGTTCGAAAGGCGTGCGTCTTCTCAAAGCGAGAAGCATCGGCAAGAGTTGGAGGAGGAAACATGCGCCATTCCGCCATTGGCAGATTGAAGCGACGTCGTTGGTCTTTGATCTCTGGTAAGAATCAAGAAAGAGGTAAGACGAGCGTGAAACGGCGAGCTCTCTCGCGTGTTAAAGAGTGACAAACTCCCCGGAGAATGCAGTCTCGCTTTCGCTGTCAACTTCGCGTGCAGCGACGAATCGAACGAAGAAGGAAGAAGGAAGAAGTGGACGAAGAAGCGGAAGACGACGCGACGAAGAGAAGGCGGTACAGAGGGATCGAAAGGATCAAAGGCAAAATAACCCCGGAACAGAGCACGCGCTCTCGTCCGGAAATATTTCAATCGGACGTCTTGGCATTTGTTGAGCCAACGACGGATAAAAACAAGGCTCTTTTTAATAAAAAAAAAAAAAAA
>CAJDYZ010011475.1:0-13007 GCA_903986555.1 Heterotrigona itama
TATATATATATATATATATATATATATATATATATATATATATATATTGTGTAATTCGCTAACTACCTGCCGCCTTATGCAAATCCATGTATACGCGTACGACGAGATCGTTGAATTGAGTCGTCTGTTTTCAAGTCGATCTCGTTCCTACGGTTGATCTGACATCCATTCGACATGAATTTTGTATTCGCGTGAACCGCGAATCGTTATTTCACGAGTGCATGTTGATCCAGGAATCATCTTCTCACAATCAGAGAAGGAGAAAAGGCGATACTTAGATACTAGCAGATTGAGTAGGAAGGATCGTTGTGTGATTAAACATCGTTCTGTGTTGCGACTCATATGAAAGTTTGTAATTCCAATCTCAACCTTGGAAACCACTCTGATTAACCGTTTTGATCCGCGATCAACGTGGGAACGCGGAGAGCACGACGCGGAATTCCTAAAATGCAGTTCGAACGAAACTCGTGAAACGCTGGGGAAATGTTTATAAAATTAATGACAATAACAAGCCATCTGGAAATAGCTGGTTCTATCTAGGAAACAAAATTAATGACATAGTGGTATGTAAAATCAGCGAGTGAAATCAACGAGAAGTTGGAGAATCGATCGACGACGTATTGAATTTTAAAATTACTCGATGCGACTTGTTATTTTATACACTTGGCTGGGAGAACTGAAGAAAATTTTCTAGAAACGCTTCTAGTTTTCTCGAGCGTCCAGATCTTGCGGTCCTTTCTATCGCGGTAAATGGTGTTCGAATATGGGACTGCCAAATTGCTGTACTCAATTGGCCGTCGACATCGATATTCTGAAGCTGACGTTGATTGACCGCCTACCAGCCGGTAGCACTTTCTCGTCGGAGGATTTGCTTCGTTAACAAAGTGTAACACCTCGAAGATTACGAGTAATTGTAGCAAATCGTTTGTTCTAGCCTTCACCTACTTTCTCTTTCGCGGAGTTCGAGCTTCGGCCGACAATCAAGCATAAATATACCAAAATTAATAAGCGTTTTAGAAACGCTCGGATAATTACGGAAGGAACAACTGTCATACGCAATACGCGCGCGTAAGTTCAAATAAAATGTTTCGAGGAATCAAGATAGTATAATTTTGAAAAAGAATAAAGAATGAGAGGATCATCGAGAAATGTCGACTTTGTTGCAGTCCAATTAGAAATCCACTAGAAAGCCAAGGGGAGTAGCGATCCAGTTCTGTTGGAATTTCGATAAATTCGAAAATAGAAAATTGAAGACAGAGAGGAAAAACGAAATTACGCTAAACTGAAAGTTTTAGCGATAAAATCTGAAAGAAATTAAGACTGTAATTTATTTTGAAGCGTCTCGAGATTGTAGGATATTCCTGCAGGTATTCGTTCTTCGAACGATACACCACTCAGCTCAGGAGATCTTCAAACGCCATAATTACAAGATCGTACGACTTCAAGCACCATAATTACATGGCTGAGGAATCTTAAACGTCGTCTCTAAATCGCAGACCTTCGAATATTATCGTGTTCCATGACCCCGAAGATCATTGCTCAAAGTTCTAAATACCATTCAAGGTTCATGGCGTTTGGGATCGTATGGATCACGAATCATAGCATCTGAACCACTACGAGTCATGAATCATGAGGTCCGAGGTCTCGCGGGTCACTCTCATGACATCAAGATCCCACGACTAACAGATCTAGAGATCAGATTAATCTTCTAATTGACTTGTAATTTCCATAGAGATGGTTTCACGGAAGCAATCATCGACTTTTCTAAGACGAAATTGTGGATGTAGCAATTTGAACTTTTTCAGGAGTTAATCGATTAATTTAATATATAATTACCATGGGGAAAGTTTCGTAGCATTTCGTTTAATCTGATTTTAAATTTCGTTCGATGGTGTTGCACATTTGTGCACCAACTCGCAGTGGTCTGTTGAGTAAATGTTAATAATAATAATAATAATGTGATGTAAGTTGCTCTTGCAACTTTGCTTTACTGTTTAATAGCTTAATTATTTACTTCACGTCACATATACAATTTCTAAATTAATATTAGAAGCGAAGAAAATTGGCAAATTTCAATTCGTTTCGGATGAAACTCTCTCGACACTGATATCGACCAATTCCCAAACTGAACCATGAATCTCATTAGGCTACGCTTTTTAGATATTTTCGTTCG
This sequence comes from Heterotrigona itama, assembly GCA_903986555.1. NCBI lineage: Eukaryota > Metazoa > Arthropoda > Insecta > Hymenoptera > Apidae > Heterotrigona > Heterotrigona itama. Next base: position 2,174 of record CAJDYZ010011475.1, read on the forward strand.
AAGCGTGTAATTATCGCGCCTGATAGATCGGTAGACAAACTATCGAAAGGAGGATCTCGAGTGAAAGAACATTTGTTTGTATCAGACGAACTGGAGCCGGTTGTGAATCTTGTTTATCAAGTGGATCAATCAAAATCTGGATAAGAAGCCGAGATATACCTGGATTTCGTACGATGCTAATTAAAATTTTTACCACGATGTTGCATTCTTCTCATAAACGCAACGCGATTTTCTCACAAGGGGTTTTTCAAGACGTTCGTTACGATTCCGGTTTATTGTATTACAGTGATAACTGGAAGGAATTAATCCAGTTGTAATCGGTTTGTCGTACAGTAATAAAAACCACAGCTAGATATTTCATGCCAACTTTCACAAAATGAGAATATCTTTGAGATCAGAAGGTAATAAAATTTTGACAAGCGTATTATATTTGCACGCTTTCACGAACATGTCGTTTTTTTATCGAGATTAAATATGTTTCATTATTATTCGGACTATGCATTGATATTCCTGTGTAACGTGATTAAAATTGCAGAATGATTACAATTACACTTATCGAAACTTCGAATGAAGTTTAAATAATGGAAGGATTTAAAATTCAAAAAATTGTACGCACAAATGAAATCAAAAGATTTAAATTTGATTGATTTTTAAATTGATTTGTGTCTTTTTTTCTTTTTGTCAATATTGGCAAGATCAATTTGTTCCCAATGAAAAATTCTTAAAGTGGTTAAATAAATTTCCATTAGGATATGAATGATGTTTCGACCAATTTATCTGACTTAATCTTATAGTATTAATTACATTGTAATCAAGAACTCAAGTAAGAACTTTAGAAATCCACACACATTAGTTTGTCATTCATCATTCACGTCCACGATTTCATTTCAATTTATAATTTATTTATTACTCCAATTGATTTTATTTCGATTTATCAATCCAAAGGCTTGCTTGTTTCTAATCAACCATGTCGAACCGAATAAAACGCTAAAAGAATTTATTTAATTTACCTAACTACATAAATCTACGTAAAGTCTACATAAAATAAAATTGAAGCAGGATTTAAGTTTAACTTCATACTTATCTATGTTCGACGGGACTCATTCTGCAAGCAAATTTATAATTGCAATTATTCAATTACGCAAACTCGTCGAACTACTTAAAGTCGCGGTTTTTCGTTTTTCACATTTACGGGACGTATTTTTAATTTTACCCGATCTGGATTTTCAATTTCACGCTATCTCGATTGTATGCATGGTTCTACATAGTGATCTCCTCATTCTACGTAATTAATATCTATACACAATATGGATTTTAGTTGGTACGAACGCGCCGGTACCACACGATCGAGCCAGACGAGTGAAAGGCACAGTTTCTTTCGTTGAAAAATACCACGAATCGCGTATCCGTTATCGAAATTATCGAATAATCTCGAGTCTAAAGTGAGAAGTTAATATTGCCCAGACGCGTGGCGTAACAAGTGATAATTTTCCAACGGAAAACTGAGGCTGGTTATATATTTCATTTAATCTCGAGATTAAACGAAGTCGAACTACTGGTTTTCTGCTGATTATTTACTGTATCGTTAGGTTTTTTTTTTTTTGTTACAATTAGCGCTATCGGTTATTAAGTAAAAATATTTTCCTTTTCCCCGTCGTTTGCTTTACTTCTTTACTTGATTATAATTTCTTTTTAAACATGATTCAGTTTATATGCGAAATAAATTTTAGTTCGATCGAGAATTACAAGAAAAGGCAATAAATCGCATTTTTTTATATTTTACAAAGCAGTTTATTAAAATTCAGTATGTGGTTAATTAAAACTGTCTTGATTAAGACAATTCTTGGATTAAACTTCTTTTTTCTTCGTCCTCCACAAAATTATCGCTCGTTCTAATAATTATATATACCTTTTCAGTATTTTCACAAAACCTCAACTATTTTCTCGCTTCAGAATTTTAAGTCAAATCACTGTCAATTGTATTGAAACCCTCGTTTAATGACAAAGCGATGCCAGAATTAGGGTATCAGTTAATTTTAATTTAACCGATTCACAGCCTTCATTCCGTACATGAAAGAATCAACTTGTCATAGAATACGGTTTATGTATAAAGTGTCACAGTTTACGACGGAGTTCATCACTCGGGGTTTCGAAATTTGTCGGCTCGTTTGTTTATGATAATCTCGCCTCGTGGCACAACAGCAGCACAGTGTATGCATACTGAGGGAAACATTATTGGGAGAGTGGACTAGCCATTTTCACTGGAAACCGATTACCTCGCCAACGTGGGAGTTGCCGGGATAATGACATCTCTGGACATTTCAGATGCTCGATTTGGTATGACTTCTGTCGGTCCGATTCCCGTTCACCGACAGCTGCTCGCGATTGCCTCTTTCAGGACAGGAAACTCTATACTAAAGTCTCGAGAGTCGAACAGAATTCCCGGTGATTTGACTTTAATCGAGAACTAACGACGGAACAGTGATCGCATTGTTACGATCATTGTTCCTTCTTTTTTCGAAGGGACGTTCCGCTCGAGATGTATTTAGTGGTGAAGAAATCGATTCTATTATTATGATTATTATTAATTTCTAATTATAATAATTTTTCATTAATTCTAGTATCCCTTGGTACTCTTTGATTCATAAGTAAATTAAAATAAAGTCTCAATTGCGAAAATTCTATTGTAATACTGCTGTTTCATAAGAATTTTAATATTTCACTCAGGATAGTTTGCTCTCGTATCGGACTCAATTAGATGATACTATTAATTGTTGAAACTTGAAAAGACGAATGAAAATTTTCATCAACATTTAACATTTAAAAATTTCAGCGAAGGGAGTAACTGTTAATTTATCATGTAAAATGTTTTTCAATCAAATTTCAGCCTCCAAGAAGCAAGTAGACAGCCACAGTGTTCCACTAAATTGTAGGAAAATAAATAATCCGTCCGAATCGAAATTCAAAACGATGACTCTGTTGAAAGCTATATTACTCCCTCCTAAATTCTATATTTTATATCGTAGCAGATTTATTGCACCGATAAACCAGTCGCCGAATCTCGAAGCCCGGTGCACGAAACGGATCACGCGAATTCAATCATGCGCGAATACATGTGGCAGGCTCGTGGCATTTAGAAATTTGGCTGTTGCATTCGGATGTACAGTACATTAACTTCGTGATAAAGTCTCCCGATCTTAAATTACGCGACGTGAGGATCCTGATTAATTTAGGAAGCGTCTAATTACACGTTTCTGCCGCTGACACAATTTTCACATTGACCATATATTTTGAAGTTGTCACTTCGTTGCAGAAAAGCTATTAAAATTATTCTTGTAACGAGACGGCCGATATAGATAGTCAAACAATCTCGAAGATTTTTATAAACAAATTGTAATGGACTTTGACATCGAAGTCTAAATTTCAATTTTTTTCAAATTGGAAAACATAAGACTGGTAAATAACGATGCAATAAGTTAAAATAAGTAATGAGAGCTTGGAAAGAAAGTCAGTCTAGACGTCGAGTAAAAAGTGGCGAGCAAATAGGCGAACTTGGACAAGAAACTATAAAATGGCTCGGGAACGAGCGAGAATTCGTCGATATATCAGATTAGGATAGGCGTGCACTTTTCGCGAGAGTGAATGGAAAATTAAATTTGCGCTTGTAGACGCGATCTAAATGGGCGCGATCTAAATTGCCAAGAACGTTGGCGTTCGTTAATCCCCGCTAACGTTCAAGATCTGTTTCCTTAATTGTCGCTTACCGCTGAATTTATAATTACCAGCGGTGTTTCCTGAATAAAACGATTTCGATGTCCAGACGAGAGTAATACTTGAACGTAACTTTAAACGAAAAGGCACGCGGAAACTGAGTGTGTAACAAGAACACGATTCTTTGTGTACAAAAAAGTAACTTTTATTCCTTTTATTCCGTGGACACACGATTTCTCGACGACAATTTACATTCCCTCTTGATAGATAAGTATATGTCAATATACTGATCACGTGTCAAATAAAAATAATTGAGACAGATTTTCTCTTGAATTTCACTGTCGTTCTCTCTGGCGTAGCTGCCCCGTGAATACTTTCGAACGTACACCTCGAGTAAGGATCCAGTTGCAGCTGTTCAGGCGTCAAATCGATACGACAAACAAGACCTCGTAAACTTTCGCTCCTGGCCACGTGGTTTTAGGGTTACAGCAGGAATATCGCAGGTTTAACATCCTGCATTTCCACTCGACCAGTTGCAATCAAAGAGAGCCTTTTTTTTTCATTTTGGGAAATTTTTATTGAACCATTCGTTCGCCTTTATTGCGTTCGCGATACCACTTTACGATCCCGGTATAATTCGACGTTATTCGCCGAACAGGTTGGAGATACGGTCGATGGGAAATGGGAATCGGAAACGGTTTTCAGTTCGAAACCACGCGTAGTTGTACGCGTCGACCATGCCTCTGGTATCCAGGTGCGAGGCCAGCGTTCGTGCCAATCGTTGTCGCGCTTAATCGTAGCCGCTGTCCGTCCTAATTAGACACCGTGTAATCTAGTCGTCACCACCGGTCATAACTTCCATGAACTCTGAAACGGGAAATTAGAATTCATGAGCGATCACGTGCCGTGTAATGTGCAATCGCGTCGAAACGCGTAGCGTAGCGAAGGTCTATGACATAACTCGCGACGGAGTTGCAAATTCCGCGCGCAATAGTGTAATCTATGTATCATATCAGAGGCGTGAAATGCTCGGTAAATAGGAAAGTTTCGTTTGTTTCGCCTGCGGGTGAAAACGCGCAAACCCGGTAGACGACAAGCGTTAATTAATTAAACGGACTGATGGATTCTTGGCAAACGACGTCGCAACAAGCAGTTCCCTGTAATTTCCTCAGCATGCAACACTATTTCACGCTTCAATTTTTCCTGGCACGGTGCAACCAAGTTCACCAAGTAATTTGTAATTTGATTGGTGGAACTATCGAAGCTGATGCTGTGAAAATTGTATGATTTTATGGTGACGACCGCCTACCGTCGAAATCGAGCGTTCCTGACCCGTCAGCGTCGATCTCCTCGATCATCATGTCCAATTCCTGTGGCGTCAGTTTGTCGTCCAGCTCGTGAAGAATGTCGCGGAACACTTCGGTTGTTATGTATCCGTTCCCTTCTTTGTCGTATAATCGGAATGCCTCGCGTAACTCCTGCTGCATCGCTTCCGAGTCCTCCTCCACTAAGAATCTGGCAGCCAGGGTGCAGAACTCTTCGAATTCCAGTTGGCCGGACCCTGTGATAATGATCATGAGCAAAATTTGTCGTGACGTGTTGTTGGATCGTATATGCAGGAACGCGACAAGGAGCAACTCTCCTTCTTTCGATCGATTCTGTTAGACTTTCGCATTAATTGAGAAATCGTGAAGAATATTCGCGTGTGACGTTGGATTATCGAGAAATTCTTTAGTGACGGACAAAAGGAGAAGATGTTGTTAATCTACTGAATATTATATTTTTTACCACTTTAGTGACAGTAATCTACTCAAGAAGCGTATTTTACGTTTATTCGTGTTTTCTATCTTTCAAACTCTTTTTTCTTTTTTTAACGGTATCGGTACATGTATTCGGAAGTTGAAAAATTATTGAACGAACGCGGATATAGCCATAAGTTCCTTTGCCATTTTTGTCTATTTCCGTGACAATGTACAAAAGAAGATTCCACGTTATAAAAGCTGAAGGTCTTTGTCTAATCGATGTATATGGTATCTGTTAATTGGATCTGTTTAAGTTTAGTAATTAGAAACTCGTTAGATTTTTCTTACCATCTTCGTCCACTTCCGTGATGATTTCTTTCAACGTTTTCTCGCTCAGCTCGTAGCCCAACATGGTCAATATCGTACCCACCATGTCGGTACCGATGCTACCCTTTTTGTCGTGGTCGAAGGCATCGAAAGCCTTCTTCAAGACTGCAAGAAATAATTAACTAGTAATCAATAATTTTAACTGTAGACTAAACAAAAAAAGTGAATTACTCACGAGCAATTTGATCCTTGGTCAGATCATCCTGAAATCACACATTGTACGCATTATTACATCTTGTCGACATTTTAAACGGAACATATACGACTTGTCAACATTTTAAGCGGAAATAGTAAGAAAATAATTCGAAATGCACTGGATAAATATTGTAAGAGAGTAACGTGTCACTCGTTGAATTTTTACTCGTAACAACGCACCATGTCGAAGTGTTAGTCAGACGTAGAGCTTTTTGGAATCAAGTGTTAACGCGCAACAGCATCGACGGCTTATCTGAGTATGCACTAGATTCTGGCTGTGGACTTCTATTTTATGTGGACATTAGGATGATCTGGCACGTGATTGACCGGGCTGATATCTACGTAGGAACTCTAGCGGTTTTCAAATTCATCAAGGACACTCTCCCCACTCTACGTTCCCGCGGAAGCCGGGCTTCAATTGTGCAAAATTCGAGGCAACGCACTCAATTTCCTATTCTATCGCGAACCGTTGCGTTGCCGTCGTCGAAACGGCGATACTTTTCCAAACTGGACTATATCGGTAACCTCTTACATTTATATCTCAAGCTTGAGACGCTCGAGACGTGAGATCGTATATTTTTAAAATTTCGAAGAGAGATCAAGAACGTAATGTAACTAGAATTCGCGCGCTTAAGTTCGTTCGAAAAATTTGTGTCTTCCCCCTCGTTGTCCACGCAACTTTCGACGTATTTTATATTCCTCCATTTTTCTTATATAAACGCAAGATCATCTCCACCGGATTACCAATGTTTCTGTTTACTTTAATTTTTCAGTTGAACAGTCTATACTTCGTACAGCGAACGATAGAATTTCGATCGTTTGTAATTCAATCGACGCGCGGTTACATCATCACGTGGTCGGTATTCGCCATATTTATCGCGGTCGCGCGATTGTCGTAGCGTAATAATTGGCGGGGGAAATCCTTTATATTTTGCAAAAGCTTTGTTTCGCAAGGATCTCTCGATCGCTGGCCCGGCTTGTCGAGGGAAGCTCGAGCTTCCGCCATAGGCTATAGTTCGCGATTCACGATCGACATTGCCGCGACAATAGGCGAAGTTGGCTCATCGCCGGATATCGTGCACAATCTTCCGAGACAATTCCGACGTAATAAATCGGTCGTATTCTTAGGGAGCTAATTATATACTCGAAATATGTAACAGCTAACACCCTAGCATTTTCAATATATTAACACCGATTCTGGCATTCGGCTCGTTTCCATGTTTCGAGAACAAGTATTGTTCACTTCGTAGCGAGAATGCCGCCGCTCACGCAACGATCATGGCTAACATGCTCTTTACCGCGGGCTAATTTTAAAGCTATATTTACTACACGAGGGCACACGTGTTTACTACACGAACGGATTTAAGCGTTCCATTTAATGCGACTTCGATGCAATACGTTATACTCGGTATACTCGGTATACTCGATTCGACGATAGTAATTTCGTTAATTGTAAGTATTCGCGCGGTATTGAGACCCCCAGCAGAAGGAAACGAGTGTCTCAATCCATTCCAAGGATCGAATATATAATTCGTCAATCATTGAATGTTTCAGTTTCTTGAAATTTTTATAAAATTTTGGAACCTAAAGAACGCGAAAGATATTAATCGAATCCCTGGAATCTTCTTTTCATATTAAAGATGAAATTATTGTACTGATGTAACTTTGGTCTTTAACAATATTTATTTAAAAGAGATTCAATTGAAACAAATGGTACTAGAATATGTACACCACGTGTCATGGATTGTCTTTTCCTTCATTTGACATTAATTGTGCAAACGTCAGTGGCCTTAACTTATAATTTATTTATGCATACTACTACAAACAGGGGAGAGGGAGGAGTTGTAATTAAACGAGTTGTATTTGCTATTTTTTTGTACTTTATTACAATGCGTGTAATCTCTTATGCAAGTTACGTTCGACTTAAATGTACAGTTTTACAATTACAACTGGATGTGTGAGTATCATGACGGTTAAAAATAATGATAGGTTTTGCGGGCAAAGTACGAAGCTTTCGAACCCTAATTCACTATGCAGATAATACCCAATTCGATTTCGTTAAACTTCGCACGATCTCCTCCTCAATCAGCACATAATGAATAAAACAGAAACTACTATCACGCACGATGATAATTGGAAACGTCGATTTGTATCGATCGATATAAACCTGTTTCTAGAAAGCATGCCTCGCTAGAACACCCGCGAAGCTCGAGTCCGCTTAATCCCGGCATGGATAGAAATACATTTTAGCCGATTGTGAGTCCAAAAGCGACCCACCCGGCAGAAATACTTTCTCAGCTATATCTATTCGCTGCTCCTCCTTTACAGACATCACCTACGAACCTTTTAACTTCATACTTTGCCAACAGTGTCTCGATAAATCGCATCCTCCACGTGTGTAGAACCAGGCGGTATCGTCGTTTGCATGCGTTCTCGTGGTGACCAACACGAGGGACGATCGCCTCGTGCCAACGTGATAATTTAGCCTGTCATGACCTCCATGAATTCTGCAACGCGAAACGAACGTTTATTCATTACTCGGATTTACGAAAAAATATATCCTCTGCCGTCATAATTTTAGATCTCTGCTACTGATAAAAAATTATGGCCCCACTAGATGGAAAAGACATGATATAATTCCAACGAATAGTATTGTTGGATTATAAATGATTGTATATATGTCTAAAAAGTTTGTGTTTGATTATTAAAAATGGGTCCAATCTTGTTTCATATTTTTAAACGCCGTGATATATTTTTAATTTATACATTTAACGTTTGTTTCATATTTCTAATTCTGTGATGAGAATTCGTAGTAAAATCCGTAGGAAAAGGATTAGAAAATTAAGCAAATTAAATTAAAGTTAAGGATTAAATTAAAGGCTTAAAAAGGGGCGTCTATTAATTTGGCTACAACCCAGATGTAAATAACATATAAAATCCTCTAACTGTCAACAGTTCATTCAACACTAGAATCATCGACTAAAAAATAAAACTTGCGTTAGACGAACGAAAGTAAAGAATAAAAATTGCGAGGAGCGCAAGCTTCTATTTATATAAATCTTACGAAAAGTCATTCAAATCTTTTAAATCATGCAAAGATCAAAAACTCTGTTAGCTCAAGAACTGACCAAGATTTTATTTCAATAAATACAATAATATAATTATTCAGATTTATAATACACACTTTCCTAATATATTATACGTACCTTCGAAATCGACCGTTCCTGAGCCATCAGCATCCACTTCATCGATGATCATGTCCAACTCGTCAGGGGACAGTGCATCATCTAGTTCGTGAAGAATGTCTCTGAATACGTCGGTGGTGATATAACCGTTTCCCTCTTTGTCGTACAAGCGGAATGCTTCGCGTAACTCTTGCTGCATCGCCTCCGTGTCAGTGTCCTCCTCCATGTATCGGGAAGCCAAGCCACAAAACTCTTGAAAGCTAAGTTCCCCGGATCCTGGAAAATGAAAGTTATTCAAGAGTCAGACGCGAGGAATAATTGAAAGACAGTTGCTTAGCGAATTGATTTACCGAATGGGTCGAATTCAGCAATGACCAATTGCAGTTCGTCCGTTGGAATTTTCATACTCATCATTCCCAAAATGGTGCCGACCATGTCGGTGGTGATGGAACCCTTCTTCTCGGGATCGAACGCGTCGAATCCCATTTTCAATTCTGGAAGATTGCAGAGAAAGATGATTTCGAGAATTGGGAAATTAAAGAAATCTCAATTCTCAAGTACTATGGAACATTGAAATTTATACTTACTATGGAAAAAGGTATCAGAAATTGTTAATATTTATCATTTATCGTGAATGAAAGACAAATTTAATTGTTCTTGTTTCATCTGCTAATAACAAAATGAATTCCAAGTGTAAAATAAAAGAAAAATATAAGAAAATACGAGAAGGAGACTGGAGATAGAAATAGAAATTGTAAATGGAACAAACTCTATAGTACTTGAGAGTTGACAAAAATTTGGCACACTATAAAATCGATACTCACGTGCAATTTGATCTTTGCTAAGTTGAATATCATCCTGCAACGATGAAAAATCGATTCACATTTATTAGAACTTCATTTGTTAATTATAGAACACACCTACTGGCAATTAATGTTTCGAATTAAATAAAATTACCCAAACATCGCCGTACGATATCAAGATATACTCTCGACAATTACTATGTTACTATTTCGCGTAATTTCGTGTTATTAAATGTAATGGCGGTGTACAGCTAGGATTCAACGGTTTCCTTGATAATTACCATTGTGCCGGCGATTCGATATATTAACGATAATGTTCGTCCGAGCTAATCACAGTTATCACAGAAGTGAATGATTAACCGTCTGTGCAATCGCTTCTGAACAACTTACTGTACCGATGGGAATGTCAGACTGAGCCTTAGTAAACTAATTAGCAGAGGCACACAGACGCAACCCCGCATTCTTGTTAGCGTCGATAGACAATCACCAATCATCTGTCGATCCAAAGGCACTATAAAAAGATTCTTAATCGGGACCCTTTCACGGCACGCACTTTGCGCAAACGTGTAGTTTGTTGTCGCAATCAATGAATGACAAACTACAATCGGCGTTTAAATCGACTGCTCTTTCCTGGTTGTTTCACCTTATTTACACCTCGTTGATGATAATCGCCAATTTTACGAGAATTCTCGCCCTTCCACTCTGATTAAACAGATTTTAGAAAATTCGAACAGATTTCTTGAATTAGAAATCTTGGATGAAGTGAGTAATAGTTCATATTCATACGAAGATACTCGAAAAAAAAAAAAAA
>CAJDYZ010011475.1:13052-26357 GCA_903986555.1 Heterotrigona itama
ATCATGTAAGTTTCAAAAACATTCGTGGTGTAATAGTTAGAAATTTCCGGCGATGAATATAAAAATTGAAACAAAATTAAATGAAAATATAATATATCTCTTCGATACTCTGTTGGCTGCGTATTCATCGTATTCATAATTCCATTGTCAAAATTAAAAGGAAAAGGAAAAGACGTCACAAAGTAACGAGACGTAAGAACAAGAGTAAACGAGAGTAAGAACAATGGAAGACGTATATCGGATGGTGATTCATCGAGATGTCGAGAAGCTAGTTTGTCACAAAGGGGGAAATGGGCCGGCATTACGAGCCGTGTTACATCATTTGGCAATGTCAAGCTCACGCAAATCCGGAACTGCTATTGGCAGTGTAGCCGTAGAAAGCTGCGGTGACGTGCCGTTGCGTATAGCCGGTCATTTCCACGGGCACTCGGTGGGCGAACACGCAAACGGTTATACTGGATTGCAGCGTGCAGCGGTTTGATATTGGCATTGCGTCCTTTTAGAGAATTGCAGTGGATTGCCAGCGAGCTGCTGCTCGTAAAAAAGCTCCGCCGCTGGCAGCCGCTTCTGAGAAACAGAACACGAAGCTTCCACTGACCTCCTTAGCCAATCGGATAGAGGCATCGACGAGTTGCGACGAACTACTGACCTAATCGTCAAAAATAAACGACAGACGCCAGCCAATGATAATAATCAACGTCGGAACGAATATTTTTGCGACGATACGGGGAGAGGAGGGAAAAGGTTGAGTGAGGCAGAACAAAAGACGCAAGTAAATCGTGAAAACCGACCGATTGTATTTATTTCGAAATTTCATTTCCAACTATCGACATTTCCCGATGGAGCAAGGACTCTCTCGTTCGTACGCGCATCATCGAAATTGACACTGACACGTCATACACTTTTCGGCCGGCAGCCAAATTTCACGGAATTCAACGCGATTCGAAGCGAGAATCGACTCTATCTAGTTTCAAAATCCGTTGTTGTACGAATTCGCAATTATCGACGTAAAAACGGCCGACGATCTAATAGGCATCAGCTTCGTAAACGCGATCGTTCTTCGCGTCTATCGTTTGCGAGATCGAGGGAATCGAGTCGCAAGGATGCGGGGGTAACGGAGGAGCGATCAATTTTAGTTTCTCCTGCTCGCTCTTCAGCCTCGCCAGTCCCCAAAAAGCTAGCTGAGACTCTGTTGTCTCCATCTGCGATATGTAGCTGTTTCTGTCGCTTTGGGAGCTCCTTCTGGACAGTCTGGACGTCCCAGACACCAGCATTCTCTTCGGAGGCAGCGGTGTGACGTAGTCATCCTCGTGAGACTTTCCATCCCTCTGCTTTTCCTCGTCTATGTCGACGCCCTTCGGGAGCACGATCACGTCCACGTTCCTGCGTTTCACGAACATCACCCGTTTGCTGCCGCGAAGCAACGTCGGGTGTCGCCTTATCAACAGGAACGAGAGGACACCACCGACGAGGAACAGCACGATCAACGACAACGTCATCACGAGGAACACCAGGCTCTTGTCCGCGTTCGTTAACCAGGTGCCGGACTCGTAAGTCGACTTGGTAGTCACGGCCAGACAATTCAACGGGGACACCGTCTCTCCGTTATCGTCGAGCAAACAGATCGTGTACGTCGCCTGCTGATCGATATCCCGCAACTGATAAGAGTGCCTCACGTTTTTCGCACAGCCGAGCGAGTCGACGATGTTCTCGTTGTCGAACCAGAGCAGCGTAACCCCTTCACTGAAGTCGGGCAGGCTCACTTGTATACTGTGGTCTAGGATCTCCGATACGTAGAAATCAGGGAATCGCGAGGCAAACTGAAGACCCGTGGACAACAATTTACGCGTATTGAAAGTCTGCAGGTATGGCTCGGCGAGATTGCAGATCACGTGTATCATTCCGCCGGTTGCAGGGAACGTTTCAGGCGTGGTCTGCTCGGGGGATTGGATTTGTTGAGTACTGGTGGTCCAATGTTCAGTAGATTCAAAGGTAGTGGTTGATCGAGGACAGAAATCCGCTTGAGTGAATGACTTGTTAGCGTTCTCCTTCGGAGTCTTGCAAATTAGATATTCCGCGTTCGGTTGAATTCCCACGAAATCCTTTAACCATTTCAGCTTGCAGTCGCAGTGCCAGGAATTATTGCGTACAAACATACGAAAGATTTTATTCACAGAGTCTAGCAATCCCTCTGGTAACCAGGTGATATCGTTGTCGTACAGCATCAGCTGTTCTATAGACGAGGCCATCGGTGTCAAAGTATCTGGCGATACTGTCTTGATATTCGAGTGGTCCAGATAAAGTGATTTCACCTTTGGCACACCGACGAATAATTCGGCATCGATCGCGAATAGATCGTTTCCCGACAAGCACAATATTTCCACGCTTGACAACAACGCTGTCCCGCCAGTTATGTTTCGTAGCACCTCTCGATCGTTGATCGCTTGGGTCAGGTCCAGCGTGGTCAAGGAACCCGCCACCTCTTCGAGCAAATTAAATTCAGCCGACTCGATGACATTCTCGCGAATATTCAGCGCCTGCAACGCCTCAAGGTGACGGAACGTCGCCTTGCGCAAAGTGGTCAGCCTGTTTTTGACCATGGTGATTGTTCTCGTCCGTTTGTAAATGGGCAACGAGAACGCGTCGTCGTCTATTTCGCCGAGGGAGCAGCTCGTGAACGTTAACTCCTCGATCGACAAATTGGTGCTCAGCCAATTCCTTCGGAGCGTGTTCTCGGCGAATTTGCAGCCGTCGAGTGACAGTTTCACGGATTTTGCGCGCTCGCAGTCAACCTGCGTGAAATTCACGATGAACCAGATACGTATACCTTGGCCCAGAAATCATAGGACGGGTATTGTATTTGTTTCGATATTGGAAAATTAAATGATACTTTGTATGTTTAATTAGAAAGACTCGCTGATGATAAAAGATTAAGAAAGAATCTCTGAGATAAATATATATTAATATTATTACTATTAATTGCATTATTAAATACTGATAATTGTATCATAAAATACAATTGAAAGATTTTATTACCTACGATAAATGTTAAAGACAAAAAAATGTCCAAGAGTTTCGAGCAGAAGTGTACACGATTTAAATATATGTAGAAGAAATATTGTTCTCGTTGTTGTACCTTGAATTTGTTCTCGATGAAGTCTGACACTGTTGTTCCAGAATCGTCCGGGATATTCGAGCAGCTTATTGCATCGCACGTTTGAATTTGACAATACTTGGCGGTTCTGCGTCCAATGATGCCACCCAAAGTTTGTCGAAACTTCGATGAAATTTTGTTCGCACTGCTCTGTGCATTTTCAATGGAAAAGTTGTTCTTCATCTTTTTATAAGCTTTCGTGCCCAAACACACGTAGGACGACATTAGTAAAAGTGCCATGACTGCAAGCAACAGAACAGGCACAGCAAACCTTCGCCAGTCGAAATGTTGTATTCGTTAGTGCGTTAGATATTATTATTTGAAATATTAAAAAAATTTTTTTTTGTACCTTGCCAAATCCTGAGATTTAGGAATGAAGATGGGGCGAGTAACAAACTTTTTGACGAACATGTTGATACTGCACGGAGGAACGATGGTCGCCACTAGCTGACGAATCCGGAGACACAATCCAATACCAGAATGTATGGCAATCATATCTACGTTTCCAATTGATTAATTTTATCGCATTTGTATTATTAGATGTATTCGAGGGAGAAGTTTGCATAAATTATCAACTATCCTTTCTCCATTGCAAATAGTTTATCAATTTCAACAATTTTTCAACAAGTTCTAATTATCGTCACGGACAAATCAGATTACGTGAATAATAATAATGATAAATTAATTTAAAAGTAATTATGTACAACTTTCAAAGTGCATGACCGAAGGCAAGAGTCACTAGGGACTTGGCGTTTACGTTTCTAATGGAAAATATAAGTTATTTAGAAAATAAAATTTTCATTGAAACAAAATATCTATTGAAAAATGAAAATAAATCGAAAAACATGTCGATTTTTAATATCGCTGCATAAAATCATTCTCACATCGCCGTGCTGCTATACTCACGCTAAAAAGCATCCGTGATCGTTGTAAAGTCCATCTTCGAAATGTACCAATATCGAAGTTTTTCTGTAATAAAATTGCTATGCAATTTATTCACCAATTGTCATGTATGTGAGACTCAAAACAGTCAAGCATGATCTCGACAGAATTTCGACAGATGTTTAGCACGTAACACGATTACATTTTGCTTAAAAGATATCTGAAGCGGATGATTTTACTTTGAGTATTGCTTATTCCGTTTTTACGCAACGGACGGAGAAACAAAGCAAGAAACACTGAATTCTTCATGTTTGAAAATTTCTATTAGTGTTCTCGCGAAGTGGGGAAGCAACTAAACTAATTGCACGATCCTTCTTGTTACTTTTATACCGTTCAATTTTCGTATATCATCGCCAGAAAATTGACGCTAGCTCTATTAGATTCGTATCGGAAATGATAATTACGAATCGAGATTGAGAAATTCCGTATTTCTTTATGTTTCTGTTACACGCAACAAATAATTACAATGACCAGTGGAAAAGGGAAATCAAAGAAATTTTACGCAAGTATTGTAAATCAGAACGCATGTATTTCTATTTCGACATTAATATTCATTAAACAAATAGGCTTTGGTATAACAGCTGTACGCTTGAGTCATCGTCGAGCTCTCCACGTTTCGAATCGTAGATATTATAATAGAAAACACATCTGTTGATAATATCAAATACTTGTATAAAAACAGTGTAGAACGTAGCTAGAGAAGTATACTGGCATTTCATTAACATTGTAACAAGATTGTCATGGCTACATTGATAAAACCAATCTGAAAATGTATAAAACAGTTACAAATATTCGATTTAATAAGAAATTAATCTAGAAGTTAATATTTATAATAATTTAATATTAAATATTAAATATTCAATTTAAGTCTAATGTTAAATTAAAATTAAATTTAATATTTAAAATATCAAATCATTATAAATATTAACTATATATTAATAATAAAAATTAATATATAGTCAATATTCATAATAATTTTTGTAGCATTGATTTATGCTACAAAATTGCATATGATTTATGCTGAATATTAAGGCTCATTGTTTGTTGTAATATTTTTATGATCTTCACACAAAATATGTGCTTGCATTAAGTATCTAATATATTCTACATATAGTACATTTTTAGATTTGTTTGTCAAATGTAATCGTGATACTCAAATCTCGCTACAATGCTAACATTACATATAATGAAACATCTTTCGTGAACTACTATACACGTATGTAAGAACACATTGTCAAGGAACGAAATTATCGTCTCATCGATACTTGCAACAAGAAATTGGTCACATTGATATATAATAACTTTGTTAAAATACAAATAAACTTTTTATTAAAAAAATCTAGTCTCACTTGAGGAACGAGTCTTGTATACGAAAAAGAGATCTTACGTTCCTTTCGTGAGGATTGCTAGATGAATAGTGTCTGAAGAACATCTAAGAGATGATCGCGCTTGTCAGCTGCGATTTGCGACCCGACCCTACGCACAACACCATGTCTTTTATACACTTGTAGCCATTGTAGAACGACACGTTGTCTCGTTCCTCGGTAATTTCCTCATCGAC
The DNA here is from genome assembly GCA_903986555.1 of Heterotrigona itama. Lineage (NCBI taxonomy): Eukaryota > Metazoa > Arthropoda > Insecta > Hymenoptera > Apidae > Heterotrigona > Heterotrigona itama. The sequence goes on from CAJDYZ010011475.1 coordinate 18,710, forward strand.
GGTGTTCGCCAGCGGTCTGCCGCGAGTTTCCGGCAATACCAGGCACAATAAACCCGCTATTAGAGCTAAACCACCGCAAAGAGTGGTTGGTCCCCACCACACGACAGCTCCCAGTAAATCGGCCACGTAAGGGGCGGCCACACTTCCGACGTGAGACATCGCGGAATTCGTACCGACCGCGGAATTTCTGCAGACCTGTTTCGAAAAAAAAAAAAAAAAAAAAAAAAACAAATTTCAAACAACATTTCGAAAGCAAAGATTGAATCACGAGGAAGGATTATTTATTGTACACCTGCTGTAGCAAATTTTCCGTTGTGAACATAACTAAGCACACGAAAATGAAAATTTCGATTCGAGAAATCTCCAATCTTATAGTAATATGATACTATAGTAATTACCGTAGGAAAAAGCTCTGAGCTGTACAAAATGACGATGCCATAAGCAGCTGACGCGCTGAACCTTCCAATTAAGGATACGATCATAATCGTGTCGCTGTCGGTCGTTGGAATTACAAGAATGCAGAGCAAACACAACGCAGCTATGATGTACAAACTTCCGCTTCCTGTACGTCGTCCCATAACCATCAGGATCGGCGTTGGTATTAAATAAGCTGGTATTTCAGTCAGACCCATTACTGACACGTAAATGTACCGGTTTGTGGAGAAATTGTTCACATTTAACGCTGAAATGATCAATAACAGATACTATAGTGAACTTCAATTCTTTTATAGAACTTTCATTAAGTGAAAGAAAAATCCCTGGCGCAAAATTTACAATTATTCGTTCATGTAAACTTATAAACTTCTACTGCAAAAGTATGATTGTAACTACTTCAAGCGATATCTCATGCGTAAGCAGGAGATAAATTTAGATCGTTCGATCACCTAGCGCATAGTAAGTCAGAGAAGCTATCATCCAGGTAAAATTCGTGATAAGAAGTCTCTTTCGTAATTCGCTGTTGCTGACAACCACCCAAAACCCTCTGATATCTTCGTGTAATCCATCTTTAATATTTTTCGATTCTTGTTTCGTCTGTTCATCCTCTGTAGTTGATGACGCGACTGACGTGGTCATCGTTATATCAGGACTTCCCTTAGACGCCTTGTTGATTAAACTTTTCGCCTCTTCTCGACGATTGTGAGCTATCAGCCATCGTGGAGATTCTGGCATGAACCTGTAACAGTATAATTACGCAATATTTCACGTACTCGTTAATTATCATAATAAGTTTCTTCATGCCAGTAATTTGATTATAATCAGATCACTTCATGAGACAAATTTAGCAGATCAATTCCTTCAAGAATCTTCACGTTACGCAAGAGCAGACTAACCATAAGTGTATTAGCAAAAGAAGAGCTGGTAGAGATATCGCTAATTGAATGTGTCTCCATTCGTGTAGCAAATAAGCTACACCTGGCACAATAACCGTTCCTGAGGCGTAGCCGATGTTGTAAGCGATTCCCATCCACTGTCTGTGTTTTTCATTCGCTACCTCTGTAACTGAATAATGAATACGCTTGAAAATCTAACAATCCGATGAACTATATTAATATTAATATTCGTATATCAATACAATCGTTATAATTAAAATTGATATAATTATGTAAGATTATTTGAAAATTAATATACAGAGATTTTAGTCGATAGATATTTTTTAGAAATCTTTCTAAGAATCTTTTTGAAGAAGGAATTATATTATTAATTTAAAGTACTCACGTGTTGTGAAAGATGAATACTGTATGGCTGCGTGACTAGCACCGTTAATTAATCTTGAGATCATGAAGCCCCAGTACCAGGGCACGATGGCACCAGCTGGACCAGAAGTGATTAACATTATTATTCCAACAACGTAACAGATTTTGCGGCCATATTTATCCGCGAAAACCCCGAAAAAAGCGCTGCCTAATAACTTTCCGAGAGACAGTGCCATGTGGGTGCTCGAACGTGCCGCGCTCTTGTCGCATACCAAATCCCACTAGAATTAATAATAAATTCAATTATTCACAATATTCCATTAGAATTAAATGTTATTTTATAAAATCAAATCCTTGGCAATATTGTCAGAGAAGAAACATTGTCTGCTGTTAAAAATTTGGAACATCTCCTTTTACTTTTTCCAACGAAAATACCAAGAATTCTTCTAGACTTACCAAAGAAATAATAACATTGTAATTATAGCTAATTTAATAATTAATTTTTTAATTACTTTGAAAGAATATTAAGAATATACCAAAGTATATTGTATTAATCAAAGAAATATTTATTTATTCAAAAGAAAAATCATTAATATTAATTGTAGCTTTCATTCCTTAAAAAATATTATTCTGAATGAAACGTTTGTTTGTATAAATTATTTACACGTTCCAAACTTCGAGGGCGGAAGTTCGAGTTTCTAGAGTGAATAGTACTAACTAACGTTGGATGAGGATCGGAAATTGGCTTAGGGAAAGTACTACAGATGTCGCCGTGAGTACGAAACAGGCTTTCCAGGCGAAAATGAGGGTGTGTTCGAGGAAACTACCCTCAGCTACGAAGTAGCATCAAATAGTAATCAGTGGAATGCAATACTCACGTCTTGCACGAGAGAAGTTCCATCGGTGTCATTTGCGAAATTCCTTACGTCACAGAAACTCGATTCAGGTAGAGGATTGGAAATTTTATACTCTAACGCCTTCTCGAATCCAATGTACGCAAAATTTTCGTAATTATAATTGTACATAGTGCATGGACTGGATGACGAGATGTTTCTTATCTCCTCGTCCGTCCAATTCGCGGCAGTCAGACTTGGTATCGCGCACCAATGTGTGGGAATCTGTGAAATATAATTATTTAATTATATACTTAATATTTTTATGGAATATTTTATTAATCTATTATTACTTATGTTTTGTATACAGTGCAAACGCATAGAAATCCATAATTTTGTTATAATAAATAGCGTGTTATTACTTTTCGACACGCTATTGTATTTATTATAAATGAACTGTGGCTATATTATATATACAATAATTAGAGTAATGACACGGAAATACATACGATATATGTATATAACGTGCAAAAATATAATACTCGTCACGATATTTTCCATTTGTATTTGTATGAATGTCTACGTTGTAAGATTTTCGTATTAATCGCGTGATCAGAAAATCTGACATGAAAACGAAATGTAGACTCTGATAAAGAGACGCTTACATCAGCGATAAAGATATAAGACATGGAGTGCATTCCATTGAATACCGTCGGTGTCAGTGTGAAAATGAATATTATCCATAGAAAGTTGGATCCATATCCGAGCTTATCAAGCGCCTCCAAAAGAGGATCCATGACTTTCATTTTCCTTCCATCGTTATCTTCATCGGTGGACATGTTTCCTCTGCAAAGTCAGACGAGCAAGGTAAATAATTTCTCTAACTTTCAGAGACGACCATTCAAAAGTTTGACTTTAATCGGCGTGATAAACTTGTACACACGATATTCACAAAGCATTATCTTCGATCACGAATTTAGAAACAGTCGAAACTTATATATAGAAACAAGGAAGAAATTACCAACTGATTATTGTATTCGCTGTAAAGTCGATCGCGTTGTAAATCCAATTAACAGTCTCGCCTCTTCTAATTTTAGAATCAATCAACAGTCACTCACAGTTCCACGTTCTCTCTCATTATTCCCTCGTGTAATCAATCATGAAATTGTCCACAAGCTCTTATCGCTAAAACTTTCTGATGACACTGTCATACTTGCAGTCACTTTCGTCGTATTTACATGGTAGATAACATCAGAGACCTAAATTGCAGATTTCTCAGGAAAAATATCTATAACACTAGGAACGACATTTCGATCACGTCGACTCGAATCGATTACACTTTCCACTTATCAATCTCTCCAGCTTCGCCGTTAATTCATTAGTAACGCGACTCCAACGCACATTTTTCAACGTTCCTGCGATCGAAGGTCTTTGTATGATCGTGTGCGAGCGACTGACGATCGACGGCCGTTTCCTCGGCCACGTATCTCGATAAGCAAGTTTCTAAACAGGTATGTATGTACGTAGCGGTGTTACGCATGATGTCGATGGCTATCGCCTTGTGTGTACTACCATGATTAGACTTCGGGTTTTTATGCAAATTTATATTTTTCAGAATATAATAAAGAAAAAAAAAATGGAATCTCGAAAATAAAAAAATTGTTTCATGTACTAATATATCGTAGAAAGTATTTTGGATATTTTATAAACTTTTCTATATTGCACTGTTTTTTAAAGTACAATTTTGTACTTTACAATTCCCTATAAATGCATAAAAAACCATAGTTCAATAATGATATTCCATTGATTCACCTGTAGGATTTTCCTCATTTTCTAAACGATGCATTGTTACTCCATATTAGTTTATAGTCCTTTTAAGAATTTTCAAAATATTCTTTTGTTTCCTTTGTTCTGAATACTTTTTTTTTTCTTTCTGTATATAAATACAGTTTTTTACAGTCTTAGTTTTTAAATAGAAAGTTTAATTTTAGAGGAATTTTGTGTCAACTTGTATCGATAGTGTTGGAAACTTGTTTGCGATTCGTTGAATGGTTATTTTAAATATTTGTAAAAGAGATTTGTAATTACCGATATTCACCGGTGTTACTGCGTTTCCACATTGCACGTGTGTCTGGAATCAAGTAATTTTAAAATTAAAAATTTTCGCTTTGAAATAAAAAAGAATCTTTGTTTAAAATGTATCACTATACGAAGATTTTGAAATTTACTTCATAATCTGCGAACAAAATAAATGTAAATGAAAAATATATAAAAACAAATCTGCTCTCGAACTACTTTCTATCGAACTGCTCGAGTCAATAATTATCGTCGCGAAACAAAATACGTCTGACGAGATATTATTGAAGATATTTTTGTAATAGAAATAGATTGCAGCATGTTCTGTATCGTACAGCAACAATATAATGTCATTACGTAGACAACTACGAGGCAATACGACACAGTAGATACATCACTGGGACGAGTATTAGATTCACCGGATGCATTTACTTACAACTTATCAGGCGAAAAAGCTTATGACAATGATAGGAGCTATCAAATTCGTGCGATTAAACATAAGCGTACGTACGGTTGACGAGCGTTTACGTCGCGCGGAGAAAAGGAAAGATTGAACTGCGTTCATTTTTCAGCAGCGTGAACACTCGAAAGAAATGTTTTAATTGACGTTGACATCTGTTATCTTGTCGGGAATCTGTTAGTCTGACACTGGCACTCGCTGCAAAATGCTTCGAGTGCCAAAATTCTTGGCCTCGATTGCGAAATAAACGTCGCTTGAACGTTAAAAAAGAAAAACAAAACACACTGGTTGATTGTTTCAATTTCAAAAAAATTTTGGAATTCATTCTTATCGTCATATTATCGACTTACGAAAGTAATGTTTGAACACTGATGTATATTGTACAAAAACATTTTGAAATTTTATTAGTATCAGTAGTGAAACATATCTGTCACGATTATGTTAGTCAAATCTGGATAATTTGAATAATAATTTGAATAATAATCTGAAAATATAGAAGTTAAGGAAGTGTATGAAAATTATAAGACAGGTGACAAAATGTTAACTTGGTAAATAGTTAGCAAATAGTACGAGTAATGGTCCGATTTGATCATGATAGTTTCGTTACGATACTAATGAAATTTCAAAATTTCACACGTAATATATTTATAAAAAATTATAGTACAGATATTCAAATATTTTAGCGAACCTGTGAATATAATCTTCACGTGTAGTATTATTTTATATCCATTTTTCATTTGGTAAACCATTCTCTCTCCATCCAAACGACGATTAATTACACAGAAAACATGTCTCGCTCGAAAATATCCAATCTGTACATCGAGTAGGTATTTTTCTTACAAGTAAACGAAAGGGGAAGTTGTTTCGTTTTTTCTTTTATTTAACACCAAAACTACCGATGGCTTGCGTATAAAATTTGTACCGCAGCAGAAGAAGCTAGGAAATTTCGTCCGAAATATTTTGAATTCATCATACTGACCACTCTGGTATTAAAGCATGCTTCTCTTTTAGATTTCGTCGACAATGACCCGCGAATCAAAGAGCAATCGAAGTAGATTATTGACTATTTATTTTTGTCATTTGTAGTCTGTATGATCGCCAAGTTCGACGTCGTCGAGGTTTTTCAATTGCATTTTTCGCGCAAGCCATGAACAGGAAAGAACCGAGATTCGAGCGTATTATTAGAACCGCGATGAATCGCTCCTACATAGGCGTAGATCAGTTGACACACTTACGATCACTAAGTCTTTCACTCTGTCGACTTTTTATTAGGAATTAATAATAGACTCTCTCGAGCTTCGGAGCTCGTCATGGCAGTGACCTTATGACGTTATCTTTTCGAACGTGAAAAATCATTACATGATATCATTATATATATATATATATATATATATATATATATCATAATATATATATCATATATATATCATAATATATATATATATATCATATATATATATATATATCATAATATATATATCATATATATATATATATATCATAATTAATAGGAGATGTAATGATTTTTCATTTACAACTGATAATCGGTAATAAATTCTCTTTGGTCACTTATATCTATTTTATCTATTTTAGCCGAGGCGAAATAATAACCCTATTCACTGAGGATCAATATCACAATTTTATCTCAAAAAGATCTAAGGAATTTCTAAGAAAAAAAAAAAAAAGAACAACATCGTTTAAAAACGAAGATCCGTATCGCATGATCAATCTCTCGAGTCTCAAGAATTTACGTTATTTATCAATTTGTATTCTTCGCACCATGGGAACATCGTACAGTAGATTAAAAAACGCGTCCGCTATGTGATGAAACGCTCTTATCCAACCGTCGATCTTGTAACCAATTTCTTTCGCGATTGGAAAAGCTTCTCTCGACTCTTCGGGCTGCGTTGCGCTGCAAAGAAACAAGTTCCTGATTTATTCTGTCAATCTGCGTATAATCCACACTCGTGATACAGCGAGTTTTCAGTTAACTAGGCTCGAAAATACGAGCAAATATTCGACGTAAATCATCGTCGCGAACTTATCTGGCTATTAAACGACTGTGTCCACAATGTATTTAAATTGTACATGCAAACGATTTATAAAACGATTAGATACCCTTGCGTTTCTGGCTCCTTTTCATTTCGATCATTACAGGTGTACATGTAGCAAGCTGGATAAGCGCTGGTGGTCGTTATTTTATGAAATTGCTCCGTTTCTATCGGAATCGATGAGCCTTTCGAAAGCACGATATCGTATCTCTGTCTCTCGTCACTGTACGTTACTTCACCTTCGAGAACAGTTAGCGTGACGTTGGTGAAGTTCTTCGAGATGTAATTGTCCAGATGCATGCGTGGAAAATCGGCGACGAAAAGGACGTCGGTATCGTTCGACCAGGTGTAAACGTGCTGCTGTATCTCTTCCAATTTGTATCTAAATGAAAGACAATAGAATGAAGCAACCGAGATAAAATAGAGATTTATGTCTGTGAAATATTGAAGTAACATTTTATCTCTATATTCAATCGATATTGTTCGTCGAACTCGCGTTTTTAAATAAGTAGATCAATTTTGATCGGTTCTAAT
>CAJDYZ010011475.1:40249-50383 GCA_903986555.1 Heterotrigona itama
TTTATTATATATTCATACTCTCAAAGAATCGTATTTATGTTTTAAAAAATCTTCACGTAAATTTCTTAGAAAATTCTACTACATGACATTTTTCAGTAAATTTTCGTGTGACGTTTTTCGAAAAATTCTATGCTGTCAAGTGGTTTAGTTTGGTATAGTTGGAATGGCATTCTAATAAGATGTTCGAATATTCAGGTCACACGGTGCATGGTAAATTCGAATTTAACGTTACCAGCATAAAGCACGTGCTGCGAAAAGATTCGCATACATTGAAGGCACGTGTCGGAGCAGGGTGCAAGCATTCGAATTAGCGAAGAATTTCCCACCGGTCGGAAATCGCCTTTTATGTCTCAATTACGCTTGTTTTTCCGCACCGTTCCACTGGCACGTGTCGTAGCTGCGAACCTTGGCCACGATCGATTCGCCGGTGTTCTCTTTGACGTTAACATTTCATCTCCTAGAATGTAAAGTATCAGAGTAACATAAAATTTCGATTATTTTTAAAAGTTGAAAATTTTGAAAATTTTGCAACTGTAATATATTAAAAAATAATACTGATCTGTTGCTGTAATATTAATATTTAATATGGTAAGTTCAGTTTTCAAAATTTTCAATTTCTGTAGTAGATTTTGGTTTTAAAAAAATTTCAAAATTATAAGATAATTTATTGGACATCAGTAGTGTTCACTGGTAAATTATTTACCGAGTGAAATTCGGTTGCATAGATAAGCATAATTGGTTCTCAATCATAACTCGAATTAGCCGGGATTTCCTTGTCAGTGGGAAACCAGTTATGATATCTCAATTACGCGTAACTTTTACACGGTGGTAAGTGAACACGTGCGCCCTGGTGTGAAGTTTCCCACTATCAATTTCTCAAAGCCGACTACGGTGATAAACGCACGTGGCTGTGGCATTCAGTCGCAGCTCAGTCTTCCTGTACACGTGCCGACCAGAGCCGTGCACGTGACCGTTATTAGACACCACGATAATTCGCGATATCCGACCAATCGAGGGAAAAAGATCAATTGATGGTCAATAAAACAATCTTGTACCTTCTCGTACCAGTGACCTCGAGTTAAATTCTAATCTTACTTGTTTCAAAATTATACTTTACTCAAATCCACCGTTCACAGACTTGTATCTTATAAAAATATATTATTCTCAAAGATTACAGAGTGAAAGAAAAGTAAAAGTAGACCACATGCGCGCTTTTTCCAAAGCCTTTCAAAAAGCACTCTAGATGACACGCGACACTTTAACCACAAATGACAGAATTACCGTCCTGTCGTTATTCTTTCGCCTTTTTTTTTTCTCATCGAAGTGTTATCTGTGAGTAATCCGTCCTCGAATCAGCGACAACGTTAGCGAGCAAAACGCGCACGTGGCGGCGTACACAGGGGATGCGTTGGAGTCGCGTGGCTGGCACGTGGCGATAGCTCGGAGCTGCTAAACTGCGGATAAGGTTGATTAGCTGGAAAGGATCGTCAACTAGGGTTGGGCGTGATGTGATATTCCAGGATGCTTCGTGGTTAGTTTAAATAGAAGACAGTTTGTGTTTGACCCAGTTATTTACGTAAAATCTGGAAAAAAAAATGTGAAAGCTATAGAAAGATTAGGCTTTATTCTAAACTTCCCCCCCTCCCCATTCTAAATTATGTAATTATTTACTATCTTCGAAATTATTCAATGAAGACAAAGTGATTATATTTTATTACAAAATAGAACGAAGCTCTTACTTATGGCAATGATATTGATAATTCTTGTAAATATTATTATTTTAAGAAGATACATCAGTCAACATTGAGAGATCACAATTTCGGGAACAAGAATAGTTTCCATAATCCAGGAACCTTGTGACACTTCACGAAGGGAAACTCGGGGGTGCTGTCCTCGTTAATATAGTTAAATACCTTGAAATTACACAACCGGTGGTCCACAAAGGTAGCACACACCCCCGAAGTCACGTTCTCCGATGCATTGAAATTGATTCGACACGCTAGTCGCGACTAGCCACGCCGTTCAAGCTTCCCTTGTTCATCCCCCGTTCTCGTTGCCACTGGAAAAACATACATGCTCGATTGCTACAGTCGTAACGCATCGACCAGAAAATCGGATGGTATTTTTTTTTCTTTTTTTTTTATTTAACTTGCGGAAGTAAGCTTTTAAAAATTGAACTCTCAATCGTTTCCGGATGCGGCAAAAAAGCTGCCAGGTGCGAGATCTTTTTTTATATTTCTATCACTTCCGCGTTGTAGGATAGTTCGTTTGGATTCAGAAGTACAGTAAATACATCAAAATACGATCATTCCTTGACAGCATTCTCCCGAATTTTTTATATATCAATATATTTCACAAATTTCTTTCTGTTCATCGTAAAATTATTTTATTATCCTTCATAGACAAATAGATGAATTTCTTGCAGATTTTTAAGAGATTAAATATTCTCTGTATAATTTTACACGTTACAGTTTTTTACTTTCTTCATTTATTATTCTTATGAATGTTACATGCCTTCTGTACAACTTTTAGTATCGAAAATTAATATTCTGGTATGTCCTCGTCGCAATCGTTCACACGAATCTCCGTTTTATCACACACTTGCAGTCATCTCGTACGAAATTTCCCGGGACCACCGCGGCAATGGGGGACGGCCCGAAATCTTGGTGAAGCGTGCGCCCATTTCACGGTCGTTCCTTGCGGTTTGCTATGCTCAAAGAACCAGTCGGCCTCTTTGAAATTCACTACTTCGCGGCAAACATCACAGGGAAACCGCGAACGACGGATTTTCGCGCTTTTGACTGTTCAAGAATATTACTTTTTATACGATTTTTCATCATTTCTCCCCCGAACTTTTTACCACAAGCTGAAGCGTACATCGATTCTTTTCGATTTCGAACGATTCCTTGATCCATCGTGCGAGAGATTTAGCCTGAGCGTGAGATTCTCGAGGGTGAACTTCCTAATTCTCGATTCCGTTTCATAGAATTTAGTTATTTTTTCCTCTCTATTTTTCTTTTCCTTTTTTTTTCTTTTTTTTTTTTTACAACAAATTTCGATTTCAAAGGGCCGCTTACATCCGGATAACGGAGTTTCGTTGAATGGGCACCCGAGGGAAACAGGAAATCGCGGTTGAGATTTGTAGAGCTCCCGTTACGTTCTCGTTAGTGGGAAAAGGGTTGGATATACAATATAAAATATCGAACACCTTTTCACCCTTTTTTCCCTCTTTAAACGGTACTCGTACACTTTCTACAGTCTATATCATCGCAACTCAATTAGAAATCGTAGAGAAAAATCTTGGTAGATAGCAATTTCTGCTGGTTCTTTATTTTAGACTTTTTATTAAGCTAGAATTTAAAATCTCTGACTTTTTAAATCTCAGGTTCAATGAACTGTGGAAGTACACAAGCGTACGTATGATAATGGAAATCATAACGAGGATATATGATAGAGGTATATAATAATTATATGAGATTGGTTTACTTTGAAATTGAAACCTCAGTTCATTAGTGGTGTAATTATTCTCGAATAATGTGTTTGGCACTTGAGCTTTATCTCACGTTACCACGTTGAAAAAGATAATCGATCAATTATCCTATTTATAACCGGTAACTATTCATGATTAAAATACAGATTTTTCCTTGATGTAAAAATTTAATATATAATTCTGCGTTATAAATTGTACAACTGATGACAGCGAAGTTTTTAACGCCAAAGTCAAGCCGCGATTTAGCTTCAGCCATAGTTTGTCCAACAAACCGTGACCCGCGGGGTATAGTATTTATCGGGCCATACACGCCGCGATTGTTATGAAATAGTAATGTAGTGCAGGGCCGTAGTGTAGTCGCAGGCTAGTGGAGGAAAAGGGGTGAAATCGCAGTGGGGACGAAGGTACACGATCACAATCAAAACACACGCCGGTGTACTCGCCATCGGAACACGTCACTTCTGCATTTCCGGTGGTGCTCAATATCCGCGGCACGAATTTGCCAGATAATGAAACGAAGCCGTGAAAGAATACCAATGGCGGAGAAAATTCTCTCGAATACTAATGACGCTTGAACGTTCTCGATTCGAAAGATTTCAATTTTTAAAAACCTAGGTTTAGCTGAGTAATTTAGGAATGTTGGTTTAAAGACTTGAAGAATTTTGTATAATTTTTTAAACAGTTAAATGTACGTATTTTAAAGTTTTTAAAGTTTTCCATGTTTAAATTTTTTTGGAGAAGAAAAGGACATGATATGAGAAATTATTTAAAGATTGGAACAACTTTAAGTATGTTATTCCCAATAAGTAGTAGATAAGTATTTCGATTATTTTTAGAATAGTATAAATTACAATTATACGTGTAAAATGATGTTCTCGCAGGAAGATGAAGTTTAACGAGCGTGGATCGTCGAACAATTTGAACAGGGGACGACAATTGATGCAAGGATTTCCCTCGATCGTTCGACACCAATCAGCCTCGTTATCGTATCCCTGATGAGATTTCTCCACGACATCCTTTCGATACGGACAAAATCTCGTTTTCTTTCCCACGTGACGAGTAGCAACGGGATCGAACCTGAAAGACACATTTCATACTAAACTAACCACCGCAATATATTACTAATCTCGCACACAATGATCTTTATGAATTTAAATTAAGACACGTGTTTCACTCAACGAAGTCAGTTATTTGGATATTACTGTTCCATTACAATTTATAAGAATAATTGAGAAATTACTCTTTCTGTAACACTGTACATAAACTTCTAACTATAAGAATAGGTCTTAGCGTCGGATTTTGACTCGAGTGTCAGAAGGGTGGAAATCTTATCGTTACTTGCAAGACACGCAGCGATATGAATTATCCGTCGCAGTGCATAAAAATAAGAACCACTGCGAATCGTACATCGAGTACCAAAATAAGGACAGATGGCTCGTTGAATCTCTTTGGTGATGGTGAACACGTCGGTGAACCTCGTTTCCTCGGTAGTCGTGTATCTATGACGAAAAGACATAGAGTGTAACTAGTGTGAATGAATTCTATCTTCCAAGAAGAAAGAACATTATTAATAATTAAATCCCAAAATTTCTATCAGAACGTGTAAACAAAACAAAGTAATTTTTCAATAATTACAGGCGAAGTTCAATGTGATAAGAGTCCAAATATAAAAGCGTAAATAACAAAAATATTAGAAATAAATTATTTAGAAGTGATCATAAATTTTATGAAACTGATCAGGCCACCAATAGTGGCAGATTGCGCTGACAAAATGGTGGAACCTCCATCTACATCCTGTATATATTCGTCGATCGTCGTACACGCTCGTCTAGATCGTTCCCCTTGTGGGTGATGACGCACACACGCAAGCTAAACAATAGTTAAATCAGGGTGAGGGGTGGATAAGGGGTGCTGTGGGTGTTTAATGAGCTGCCAGCCAGTGACTGAACGGGGGTATAGGGAGACCGGGTGGGGTATCGGCGAGATCGAAGGGATTTTTAGGGTGCGAGGAGGATGGTGAAATCTATGGGGCACGAGCTATGGCACCACTTGACTGTTTATGGGACCGGCACCGTGTAAAGTGTTGGAATAACATTGCATATGTTTAAACGGACTCTGGCTGGTGTTTTACATTTTCGTTCATAAAAATGAGCAAGCTACTCTGTCGAGGGTGCAATTGCAATTTTTGTAAAAAAAAAACATAATTCAATTGGCAAAAAAATTCTGTTGTAGTGTAACTAATAATTTGTTACGTTTATAGACACGATACTTGAAAGTATGTGAAATATTCAAAGTACTCTTGTTTTGGTATTAAGCAAGCTGATTCGAGATTATTAATGCGGACAAAAATGAGAAAACTTTTATGAAATTAAAGATATAAACTTGACAGAGAATTTTATCTTCGTGTAATCTTCGTGTAATATTACATTATTATATAAAACGAATTTATGTATAAAAAGATGATTCTGAAAAATCTACAGGAGCTATTCAGTATTGGTTCACTGACCGCTGACCTAAGACCACATCGATCACCTGAGTATTCACAAAAGTAACACTGCCGTGAAATTAGGTTACTCCTCGCCTATTGAACCATCTTGAGGTGCCTTCATTCACCATATTAAGTTACTATTTGCCAGTAATTTCGAAATCTGAAGAGCGAACCGATCGCGATATTGAGTTACTATTTGCGGACGATTTGGGGAATTAGGGAAACCGTTTGCTCGACGAATTCATGAAACTAGTCGATTCAAGCGTGCGTTATGAAACTCTATATCCATCACCGTTACCTTTACTGTTGTTAGAATCGTTTTTACTAATTGCCTCAAACTTCTAAAATTACTAGAGAATCAATATCTTTTCATTCTCATTCACATTGATTCTGTATAATTTTACGAAAAGTAGGAAAGAAACTAATGAATAAAATTTAGGAAACAGAAATTTACTAAATATCCGTACCTAAGAAAGGTGAAATGAAATATGAGGAAGCAATTTACATTTATCAATTTGTTCGATCAACAATCGTGTGCAATATTTAGAGGTGCAATACGAATGGAACTTGCGCAAATCCTTAGATCAAATGTATTTTCAGCGAGCACGTAATCCTGCTTAAGCCCACCCTATAAGCTCAATAAAACGCGCGCTCCTACGAATGCTTCACAATGACGTTAAATCAATGATTTGTCCAACGATCCTTCGACACTGGTTTTAATCCCGGTTTTACATGTGATTAAAGGCTGGCCCGAGCGTCAGACCGGTTGATGTTATTAATGAATGATGTCGACGGAAAGTATATTAAATACAGGGAAAATCCTATTACGATTCTTAGAGTCTTAATAGCGTAAACATAAAAGTAGAAATTTTCTATTAAAATTTATTAAAAAAAAAAAACGCGTAGAATTATTACTAAAAATAGTAGAGTTTACCGAAGAATTTGTACGAATGTTTATTAAACTTAAAGTCATAATAATCAGTATTAAATTTGAATATAGAAGTGCAAATTTTCTATTAACAGTGTAAAAGTTATTATTAAAAAGCTAAACGTCACGATAGAAATTTCACAGAATTTATAAAAATTATTACAAAGATACTTGAACAACGTGTGTAGAAAATTGAATAGGTAGGAACTTTATCGAATGTACAATTACCACGTGTCATAAAAAAAAAAGTTTCTTTAACAACGAAGAGAGGGATCGTTAACGTTATCGTCGATCGTCGGGTATTCGATGATTCCCGATCGACTTTGAAGGACTGGTTGCTCCCTGGACCAGTAATCCACGTCATTCCGGGATGAATGCCTGGCTGGCTCGGGCATTCTTCAAGTAAATTATAGTCTTGAATGGCAGCGCAGTGGGGGGTTGGTTGGCACGCGTACATTGGGGTACACCTGCCCCCCGTAGACATCTGTCCCCTATATTTCCATCGCGAGAGTCAAACCATGGCGTGTAGATTCTCGGCAGTTGTTGTCAAGTCCTTATTAACGACACGAATTTTATCGAAATCTTTATCTCGATAATTTTCTGCGTATCGTGTGTAAACTATCTTCGTTGTTATTTTTCATACTTTGAACATCAATGTTATAACTTACGAAAGTCATGTAATAAATAAATATGAAAGATCAGAAGTTGCGTGTAATGTTTCGGAGAATGTAAAAATGCAGACATGAAAGCAATACTTTAAAGATTAATTTAATTTACTATAACAGGCGATTAATAAATTTAATAAATTAAATTTACTTTACGTTTAATAAATCGTTTAATAAATTTACTTACGTTTAATAAATCGTTTAATAAATTATCAAACTTCTATTACTATTTACACAAATTCGAATTTCAATTAATGAAGACCATACTTTCATACCATAAGAGATATTTTAATTTTGATGTTTTGTGTATTTTTTTTTTTTATGTTTTATGCATCATGTGCGTGAAATTAAATGAAAATCCAAACGAAAACAATAGTTTCATTGTCACTTTACTGATACCTCCATGTACATCGTATAAATAGGATTAATTTTATTAATAATACTATTGCTTCTTTTTCTATTACTTTTTTTAAACAGATATCACCTCTCGTCCTCATTAATTCAATTTATTCTGACCGGGGGCGTTGATCTCTAGATCAAATAAGGCTTTCCATATTTTAGCCAGTTACCGTCGTACATCGTGCGCAGAAAGAAAGAGAGAAAGTGGAATAGACGTTGATGGTGTTCGCGGGGTGTGTCCCATGACGTAGTGCTCTAACCGGCATTGTTCGTGGTTCACCACAAAAGCCTGCAAATGCCAACTTGCAGTGAAAAGCTCGCTACCCTCGCGCCTAAACAGATGCCGAAATACGATGCCGAAAGATGCTTGTCTGAATCTTCTTTTTACACCCTACGTTATCTGTCGACGGTCTTTTGGGGTAAATACGATCGGGGGTGAGTTTGTTTCTTGATCGACGTCGTCTTTGTTCCTCCATTTAGATCGAGTTTTCTGTGGTACAGTGCACTCCAGAGTGAAATCAAATCAAAATTTTGGAATCAATTTCATTTAATTTCAAATTATTGCAATATTAGAGCATTGAAATATTCTTAGACACTTGATTAATGAAAGATTGGGGAACTTAGATGTACAGAAATGTACAAAGTAGATTTGTAAAGGTAAAATAAATAATTCACATCTTTGAGAATATAATTACAAGAAAGAAAAAAAAAAAAGAAACGAGGGAAATTTTATGCATTTTCATATTTTTACATTTTCTGCAGGATGCATAAAGGTGTTCGACAACGAGTAAAAAAAATTGTGTAAATTGTCTAACGTACTGGCTACTTCAAACGCTCGATCCATCACGAAAATAGGTCGTAGCAAGAACGTGTCATCATCAATCTTCAACGAGGCACTCAGACCTCTCTCTTTCTCTCAAAGCTTCACGATTAAATCGTACCTCCACGCATTCGCAAATACTTTCCACTGTTTCTATTTATAACCGTGTCTCGAGAAGCAACAAAGTCGAGCAATTATTTCATCCCAGAATGGAATTTCCACGTCACAGAGAATCGCGGCTATTAATCTTCGATCGAGCGTCCGTCGATCGGTCAAGATAATTTCACGAATTTCCATGAATTAGGAGAACCGGTCTCCCCCTTTTTTCGTGCTCGTGTTACGATATACCCTTGGTACGAGTCTGGCCGTGCTCACCACGGGGGAGCACCTCTGTCAGCCACCAGTATGTCACCGTACAGACCAGCACCCCGGTACAATGAGGGCCCTGAGCGCGATCGATATGTGCACTCGACGGAAACGACCCAACGAAAGGTCGATCAAAGCGGAATCACTGCGCTTCGAAATGCAGCAGCGAGCGTTTATGGCCTGTAAAAAGTTCCTCGTCGAATCTTTGTTTAAACTGTATGACAGCCAGCTTTCGTATTGTTCAGCCTCGGATCGTGCAGGCGTGCGGATTGTTTCAGTTCGATGGAAATTTCGTTTGGGAATTTCTCGCCCGTTGTTGCACACTGCTGGCTTAGTTGTGTGCAGTGGCCCTTTGCTTTTGATAATAATTCTGAACGTGTATTCTGAATATATCGTGGTTCTTTTATTTTTATTTGTACATTGAACCGTTCGGTGGCTTCATTGGCCAATGCATAGACTAGGAGGTATAAAATACGACGATGTTAAAAATATCGTTTTTAAATTTATCTTAGAACCTATTAATATTTATATCATCTTTTTGCAATAAATAGATTTGCGGAAATAGGTCATTCGTTCTTTGTGAATTGAACATTGGAGTTAAGAAAACAATAAACATTGGAATCGATCAGTTTAAGTTTCCAGAGGCGCAATTCTAAATGTATTTCAGATCATAAACTCTAAATTCTTCCAAAATTTTATTAATGATTCTATATACCGTATGTCACTGGATCGAAGAGAGTAATCCATTTTCTTGATTTCAAAAAAAAAAAAAAAAAAAAAAAAAAAAAAAAGAAAAATATCAGAAAATGAATGCGAAATTATGTACGAAAATTGGATATCACAAGTTTCAACGCCGAAGAATAAATCAGTCGCGTTTCCAATTTCTTATTTTCCATCGTTGCAACCCCTATAGTTGAAAGCAGTTACGGGGTGCAAAGGCCACGGCAAAAACTGATTGAATCCCCCCCTCCCCCCCCC
>CAJDYZ010011475.1:62046-73299 GCA_903986555.1 Heterotrigona itama
ATATAAGGAGACTTTTTCTCCGAATTTTTCTGCAATTTTACAGTTTTGAGAATATAATCGAGGAAACCGATGGTATACAGAATTTGTTTTATATATGTAGTTTATAAAGATTTTGGATATTTTATACATTTTTGTGTATCGTATGCATTGTGAAAATCTTCAAAATTCCCCTCAAATTTTCTAGTACGAACATTCATAAGTATTTAGAAGTTTCCCACAGATAGGAGATTCAAGATTTCAAAAATCTACCTTCATGAGAACATTTTAGGAAAATATCCAAAGTAGAGTACTTGTTAATTTAATAGACAGATTTGAAGAATTTCATAGAAGAAGAAATTAACTCATGGTAATCATAATCGTTAATCAGTTAATCATTTCTTACAAGAGACATGATCACATTTGGTAATCGTTAATCTATAATTTGTAATCATTTAACGAATGATTAATTTATCTTTTATTGGTCAATATCTTTATAGCTATAATACTAAATTTCTACTATTCATAATTGAAAACGTAATCATTTCGTAATTAATGATGATTAAGTCAGTCATGCACACTGATTACATTTTTTTGATTACTTCAATTATTCAGTAATCATGATAATTGGATTACTCGTAATTATTAATCATTAATCAGATTACTTTTTGACCAATTCTCGTTTAAGTTGGTCGCATATGTTTCGATAAGTGTACAAAGTGCAGAGAACGGGACAGCGATAGCGTTCATTCTCGGGAAGAATACAGAATGCTGCGTATGTTTCGTGACAACCTCGTTCCATCGCTTGAACTTTCTAATCTTTTATAGGAAAAATCAGGACATTAAGAGACTTATACTTGAATGGAGTTTTTAGTAAACACCACCGCGTTACTCGCGGATAGAAATAGAAGGGATTATGTAATTGTGCGAAGAGGCTTTTTAATGGATTAGTTTTGGAGCTGCCGAGTACCAGTGAAAGCAAAAGAAATTAATTGGAGCTTTAATAGAGAACCTTATGTGATAAATTTTTTTCAATTTGTTGCTAGAGTTTTAGTTTCTCGTTAGTGGCAAGAATTTTCTAATATACATTGCTACTCGAAAGTATTAATTAAGAAACGTTCTGAGATAGAAGAAAACACGATTCGATACATAACCATCCAATAAACTACGATCTCAATGTTTTTAACTTTAGATTATAAAAATTCGTGATTCTTACAACTGACAATGTTTTTATTTGTCGCAAATAATTGTTCATGCATCATGAATTATCAAATTATTAAACTGTGAATCAAAGAGATAAATATTGGCAAATGATTAAATAATTAAACTCTGAGTCGATAAAGTATTTAGATAATTTGTTAATTTACAATAGTATAGAAAATCTCGAGGAACTTATAGACTTTATAAACATCTTCCGAATTTAGTATTACAGATTTTACCCTTCGAACGAACCTAGCAAAACCTTGAAAAGGTATTCTTTAAGAAACTACCATGGAGGAGAGTTTCCGTGAATTTTACATAGATCTCGATCTCTTTTGTGCTACATCCTTCACGCACGATCTCGGCCATGATGGAACCACGAAAGAGACTCACCTGGCACGCCGAGGCACAAAAGAATCAAAAAGGTTCGCCCCCCTTTCGCTCGCAGTTACCGAGCACGGACTGTAGTCTCTCCTTCGTGGCCGAGCTATTTCTCTCTCTCCATTCCTTCCACTCCCATAGTAGAGGCCGCATACCTCCTTAGGATGCAGTATAGACCTGTCCATTGGCTGGCAGACATCGGTTCTTTTTCGAAACGACAACGACTCATGAAACCGAGAGGATAGAGGGTACGAGTCGTGTTAAACACACTGGTGTGTCGATACGTCATGAGGTATACTGTTGTACATGCGTGATCGTTGTTCTCTGAACGGTATAATTTTTCTGGAAACCAAAGTGAACTGCCAAACGCGGAAATACACGTGGAGTGATGATGAGTTGATACGGCTGCAAGGAAGAAGGATCTTGGACTGATTTTATGAGGTAAGAGTCTTGGCTATTTCTTCTTTGCTTTCTTTGCAAGTGTACGTGATTGATCGAGTTCGGAGTAAGTTCACCTTCGGTCAGTTATCAATCCGTTATTCTCCAGTGGATATGTTGAAGTAATTTGTTACGTGTTACAGATTAAAGATTAAAGACAATCTCTTAACGCGCGAATTTTTGTTCGTTTGTGAATGGAATTGAAATTTCTTCAAAATAAGGAAATTAACTGGTTATATTCTCGTTGGAGTTAAAAATCGTTCGATGACGATCGTTTAATTTTTCTTCGTTTACAACATAAGAGTATAGTTAATAATAAAGTAGTGTCTCTTTTATAGAATATAAAATTATTCACGAGATGTCGTATGTGTTAAATAATTTTAATAATTTCATTACGAATCAAGCAGATGAACGTCTGAAAGAATGAAAGACGTACAACGTATCTTCCATTGAAATCCATTGACATCCATGCACGTCCCGGTTTCCTGTTTCCAATTTAGTCACGTGCTACTATTGAAGCAGTATCTCGAAACGCTAGTTATGTATTTCACACACACCAGAATTCGGTTTAAATCGGATATGAATCAGACCGACGAAACGAAGTTATAAACATATTAGATTCTGGTAAAGTTGAGGCCAATTTTCATTGATACTGGTGACTCGATTTCTATCGGTATTTCCTTGACTTTTATAACCGAGAGATAGTTGGTTAGTTATTTGCTAGAAATTTTGTTTCAACAATCGAAATCGAACATACAAATAGTCTGCAAAATGGCTGGGAAAGTGAAAAGTTAAAACTGGTCAATCCTGTTGGAAGGAATGCAGGTAGGTTTGTTAGAGGATATTGAAATTGTTACGCGTTCCTTTCACGCGACTCAAAAATAATAGGATAATGACAAACCATACCGAACCCTCGTCACTGTTTTCGCCAGTTCGAGGGAAACCAGTCTGACCAGCGACTAGTCGAAGTCATGGTTTCAAGGAACCGGTGTCAAGTTCGTGGAGGCAGGAAAAGCTCGGACATATATGCACGCTGAGAGATTGATCGTTCGATTTTCTCGCACATGCCGATTTCGCGTCCCTCAAGGTTGTTTGATAGATTTTCTTGCGATTATTCTTGAACGATCGATGAGGAGAGAGAACATGCTTCGGATCTTTCTCTTGCAAGCATTGTGGAATTCTTATCATATTATGGTTTGTTGATACGTAGAATTCAAATATTTATTCATCTTCCTCTAAATATGTTTTCAGTAGTAATAAAGTGATTTGTGTTAGTGCTAAATTCAGTCTTAGATTCTTTCAAGATTTAGATACTTGAATTCTTGGATTCTCGATTTTCTTGGATTCTTTAGGTTCTCAGATTCTTGATACAACTTTCTATACTAACAGTAAGAATATTATAAAAACATTATATTATATTTAAAAAAAAAAAATTTCCTTTTATTACAATTTCTCATGTAGAACCAATTTTCCAATTACACACTCTTAACAAATCACCGAGCGTCACAAAGTCAGTAACATAAATAATCTTCACTTGTTTCACATCACCATAATAACGATCGTTCATCTATAATGTAATTTGCCACTTGATTAAACACTTGATAGGTTCAATATTAAGGATATTAAAAATGTATTAGCGACGTAACTACACGATGCATCTTGCCGTCCACATCAGAAACACGAGCGGGGTAAGAAAAATTGTAGAATACGTGATGGCAGAACGAAGCGCGTGGCAGGATACTACTTTTCTTAGCCATTCATCCTGTGCATCACCTGGTCACACAGTGTCAGGATTCCAGACGAGTAACGTAATGGCGTGGATCGTAGAGGGGGGCCTTCTATAACGGTTTTTTTTTTCTCTTCCTCTCTTCTCGTCTGCTTCGTCTTGCTCTCGCTTTTCTGTCGCCCGGCTTCTTCGTTCCTCGTCGCCTTTCTCGGACGTTTTAACGAGTCTAGGACGTCTCGGTGGTTCGTACGACTAGCACGGAACAGTTAACCGCGCGTACTCGTTTGCTTTTCGCGCGATCGAAGAGAAAATCGGTATCCAGCACTCGCGGAAATACAAAAACGGAGAGAAAAGGAGAGAAGGGGGAGATCGTACGCCAATGTTGGTCGGCCTGACGGTGCGATGGCGGCCCGCGAAATTTCATAAGAGACGCGTTTCGAAATCGTTGTCGTTTGCCGATTACGACGACGAGTTCCGTGGCTGGCACGCGGCTTCCCACCGTTATCTCGGTCGACCGAGATCGTATCTAGGTAACTTTTTGCGAGAGAAATTCTCCCGAAAATTGGTTTCAATGATGAGAACAGGGTATAGAAAATTGTTTGCCACGTGTGAACTACACTGTGGACTTTGGTAATTCTGGGATTATTATGAGATGGGTATGTATTTGTTCAGGATCTTCAGTTTTGAGGATTTAGGATAGGTATCTTTCAGGTAGTATTGCGATGTTATATAATCTGCTGTTGTGTGAACGTGAACCATGAAAATAAGTAAAAGTAGAATTGAGGAGTATTCATATTCATTTCTATTCGTTACTGAATAATTTTGGATTTCCTTGTTACACAATTGAATTAAAAGAAAGGAACTTTCCAAGTTACGTGTTGCAAATTGCCCATGCTAATAAATTGTATAACAGTATATTCACAATTCACGAGTGAAACTTATTTGTCCAGTTGATCGTTCTATTTGACATAAAATTGTAAATGTAAATTCTACTTGTAAAATAAAAGTCCGTAATCGTTACATGTCAAAACACTAATATAAATCGTTGTGCAAGAGATTCTAAACGAGACGAAAATGAGCTGTAACAATTCTTCAAATGATCACAAACTCACGACAAATGATTCGGTATTTTTAATCTTATCAAATGTGAAACGAGTGCTAAATTATCTTTTTTACGGTCGACCCAAATGGAGAATAATTTATCGAACGAGCGGTTAATGCATTCGAGTTTCTCCGCGATGTTTCGAGTGCATTCGAACATGCATCGCGTTGAAAAGATGAATAATACTTACATCAGCGAATTCGTGACACATCGCTACGTGCAACAAGTAATTTCTTCCTGTTTCTTTGGTCTTTCCACGAACGCGAGAAGAAAAGCTTTCTATCAGATGTCAGAGAAATTAATTCCTGCATGGAGCGTCGCAACGCATAATTAATGACGGAATATATTTAGCCAACGACGAAACCGATTTCCTTGTTGATCAACAACAGCCCATGAAATTGAACTCAATTTTATATAGTGTTATTATCCAACGTGTTTTATGGATTACACAAAGCGACGATCGATGTTTCGAAATCGATACGCTCGAAATCTTGATGAAGAATCGTAAAATATTAATTAAGTAATTGTTAATTTCGTTGAATCAAATTTAATAAAACATTGCAAATGAAGTTCATGCTCGTTTAATTGACATTTTCATTACAATAAATTATTCAAATTATAATTGTAATTTTGAAATGTTGAAAAATTTTATAATAGAATTTAATGAAATTATGATTTCCTCGAACAATGAATTCTTCAAATATCTCTGTATTTTTTAAATGTTCAATAATGTCATCTAGATTGATACTACAGATTCTTTTTAAAAATTGAATCTGATTGAGTGAAGCTGATTTAACTCAGTAAAAATTAACAAATTATTGCGATTAACGAAACAATTTCTCATAGTTTATTATTTAATTTCAGAGTAGCATTTTGAATTCTTGATACTTCTTGATCTTGATTGATGGTAGCTTTAGAGATAGCATAGTTAAATCGTATTAATAAAATGAACGAATATAAACGAGCAAATAAATAATTGAATATAACATCACGATAAGAATAATTTACGTGAGCATAAATGTTGTTTGCAAAAGAGCAAGACAACACTTTTCTCTCCCCTAGCTAACGAGCAGATCAATTCCGTCGCTTCGAATTGATTGAAGGTAACGACCACTTTTATTTCGAAATTGAGGCACACAGAATGCTTTCATCTTGTTATTTAAACCATGTTTTGAATCACGATGACCCATATAACGAAACACGGGCAGTTAAACTCTGAACAGCAAATTGCATGCATCGCGGCAGTTACCATCAAGTATAATTCGTAAGAAACACAAGACAACGCGTCGTGAACTCGAACTTCGTTTAACATCATGGATAATGGGCTCGTCCATTATTAAATAGAACACGATGTTCTATTCTCATTCGATTAATTTTATTTTCTTCATTCTTTTCCGTAATAATTTCAAACAATTTCTTTACATTATGTTATTTTATATCTGAGAATCGCGTTTAATAGCTCTGTTGTGCCCGATGATCGTTCCACTCGCGACGTAATATTTCGTCCAGCATTTCTGAGGGATTTCATCGAGTGTTTTATGGTTCGTTCATGGTGAATCGCGGAAGTACGATCCGTGAATATCTTCCTGCCAGCCTTATTGAATTCATCGCTTAACCTAGCGTTTTATGTTTCGTCGCTGATAATTGCAATTAAAGTGTTCCGTGCCTTCTACACAGTCTCCGGATAATGGAAGTACACTGTTAGCCATAGGTTTATAATTTTCTGCGTTGTAAACCTTAGTATTCGTAGTACAGCACAGTGTTGGAATATCGCGGATCTGATTATTATTGCGGATTCTAGTCAAGGAGTCTACGTAGAAACACGGAGCTGAATGTTCCGTTCGACATTCCTTTTCTACGCTGCTCAACTATGAACGAAGGGAAATATTCACTGTGTAAATTAATTCGGTAAATTAAAATGGTAATTCTATTTATCACTCGTCTAGTATTTCAATCATTAAAATGTAAGTGTGAAATTATAGGTGTTGTTTTTTTTTTTAACTTTCGCAAGACGGGAGAATGTTCGAATTTAGAAGGTCAGAAATGGGGAAAATTTAAGGGAAGTTTCGGCTATACAACTGTTTATTGAAAATATTACTAACATTATCAGTGGTGTAATATGTATAACAATATATTAATTAGAATACTAGACTGAGAATTTTTAAACATAGGAAATTTTAAACTGATTGTATCTCTTTTAATTATTCTTCAGAAAAATGTTTTGTTGAATTTCCTGAAAGTATAACTAGTATAATAAATATTATAACGTATAAAAAAACGTATGTCACTGTTGTGTTGTAAATGGTTTCTCCAATAGATGCTGCCTTTCTCCATTGTTAGACTACTGTGATGCACGAATCCTTGAACAAGTATGACTTCATGAGAATTCTATAAATAATAACCATAAAGTTCATACAGACATTCTCGAATTTAACCACCGCTTAAGATCATAGAAACAGTTGTGTTCTCGTCTTTCAGGATATTTGAAGATACTAAAAATGGATACTATGATCAATTATTTCGACGTAGGTAAATAGGTAGCATATTTCCTGTCTTCATACGAAATATTCGTAGTTTCACATGATTAATAATTAAGAAGACAATACTTGATAACAGTCTTCTGAACACGGAAGTCAAGCAGTGGCACGAAGTCACCGGAAAATCGCTTGTCTACTGTCCTGTAGTTGTTGCCTGTTCCTCTTTGCAGAATGATTGCTTCCCACGTCTTACTTTCAGGTCCCAAACAGTTCCCATTGAATCTGCCAAAATGAATAGCTTCAAAATTCTCGAAATTAAATAACAGTAGTTATTATTACCTAGTAAAATGTAAAACTTTTCTTAACAAAAATTTACCAGAATGAATAATTTCAGAATTCTCCAGATTAAATACTATTCTTGTGATAAGATAAGTAATACGATCAAGTAAAATGTGAAATCTTTCCTATATTTCCGAACGTAATAAACAGTCTATCATTCCTGATAAGGATATGTAATAAAAGCATATGCTTTCATTAGAGTGTCTATCCTAATTCTAATAACAGAAATCGTTCTTTCTATGTGAAATTCTGCAATTTATCTAAATAATATTTTCAATTAATCTAGCGATTTATCATTTCATTTCATATGCGTTGCTCTTCGAATTCAATAATAACATACTGGCGACAATTTATTTTAAACACAAGCAGAACAATATTAATAGCCGAGAGTGGTTTTCATTCCACTGAAACTGTTTGTCTCGAGTGAGAGTTATGAAAGAGAACAACATGGAACGCAGTAGTCTGCATTTATTTCAACCGATGCTGTTGTGCAAGACTTTTGTTCAGAATCTGTCTGGAGGCTTTACTAGAAAGTTACCGTGCAGATCGTAACAGAACTGTGTAACGTTAGTACAGGCTATTTCATTGGCCCATGAAATTTCGCGTCCTGATCTTGAAATCACGCTGAAAAATTATTTCACGCCTACGATTGCAAAAAGAAGGCGTTTAGAATGTTGCTTTACCGAAAGGGAACTTGATCGATCATTGCACATTCTGATTAACGAAGATCGCGACGGAAATTCTATGATTCGAAATTTTGGCATTTAGCGTTTAAAATTTAATTTACAGAGTAGTAAATTTTGTACGAATTTTTTTATGTACGTAGATTTCTGTAATCTTCTCCATACAGTATTTTTTTTAAAGAATTTTTAAAAATTGCATTTATTGCAGTAATTCTTAATCCTGCACATTTTTACTAATTTCAACGATTTATTTCTGAAGTATTTTCTTACTCCTTTAGAGGACCGACATTTAAAAAAAAAAAATTTTCTTTTCTCAAAAATTTATATAGTAAAATATTAGGTACGTGGTATATAGGCTTTGGAAATTTGTACATAGCTTTAAGGGGAATTTAATCGGTTTCCTTTTCTTATAATATTCTACAATATATTCTATTCGTATAATTTCTCGTATAATAACTCCGATAATTTCTTCAATAATTACTATGTAAAGTAACTACTGTACATTTACATTTTTTCACTATATAAAGGCAATCTAATCGCACAAAATTCGCTTATCATACAAATTCTCATTAATGGAAAAAGAAGAAGAAGAGTGATACTGAAGATGAATGTTCGTCGACTAACAAAACGATTCAATTTTACGTATGACGGTACGAGAGTTCCGCGAACTCCTGAAATGGAATCTGATTTCTAACGGCTTTTCACTGACCGTGCTCACCCGGTGGAAGTCATTCAGTCACCGTACTCGGTGGTTGCACCGCCGATGGTTCGCCTCAAAGCATTTTTCTCCGGACGGCGTAGAAAGAACGCGGCTCGTTTGCCGCAAACGTTCTATATGGGTGGAAACCGGTGGATTCGATAGATCGCTGCATCCTCCGCGCTGTTTAACTATTTCCTCTTTCCTGCCCACTCTGCTCTTTGCATTTTTCCAACCAGAGACCCGCGTGCATTGATCCCAGCCGCATGCAAGGAACAAACGCACAGACGTTTATTTTAAATAGCACTCGAGAGCTCGCCTATCGTTTCAGCTTCCTCGATGGTTTTCCTTTTTAGTTGAGAACATTGTTCGAGCCATTGACCGAGTGATACTTGTTCGCTGCGTGATTAATCATCGTTATGATTATCAATGATTTTTTTCAGTGTAGGCTCATGAAAATATTCCGGCATTTTATATTGCAGAAATTTCAATGGAACTGGCCACTTTGTTACGCATTATAATTAGACAGTCGATTCAGTTTCGTATAATTCTATTATAAATAACAGAAGTTCAAATTAATTTTTCTTCTTTATATTTATAGAAGAAATTAAAAATTGCAGTATTCTGCAAATATTTCTTCCATATTATTATTCTTATCTAAATACTATTTTTAGCCCTTTCTCTTTTTGCTTCATTTTTTTTCTTACCAGTCAATTTCATAAAAGAGAATATTGTTATTAATGTGTTTAAATATTGCTTATTTAAATTATTTAGAGGTGCACAATTACTATCTAAAATACGGTTGTTTCGATGACCGGAAGTGAATGGAATCGTGACGAATCGCGATATAGGAAGCGTTTATCTATCACGCAAGAGAGAGCGCATTTTTATACATAAAACTTTTTGCTCCAATTTTTGTTCCTAATGAAAGTCCCAAGCATAAATTGTAGAATCGTTCCTGTTACATTTTCTAACAGTTCCATCTTTGAAACCACTTTCTAATTGTCTTCTAAGTAACTATTATTCAACGTCAACCACTGATGCTAATAACAGTCTTTGTGTACATATATTATTCAGCAGCGTTACGAGTGCTAATTATCCCTCTTAAATTACATAGCGAAGAATGTAAGACAATGCATTTGCGATATCAAATATCTCATCAAAATTTAACAATCTTTAATCATAAATGCAAATACAAGTTTCTGTTGTATTCTTGTAAGCTTGATGTAAACGAAGAATTGCTGTTAACATTTTATATGATAATATTAAAAATAAAAAATTTATTTCTTCAACGATGCAATGTATACGCAAGTGTGTATGATGTCTCTATTAAAAAAATATATTAGAACTGTATATTTCTAACAACACGATCCAGCTATTAAAAAAACACAATGTCTGCAAGAATTATTTGTGCATGCTCTTATTTTTCAACGAAATTTTCTCAGATTCTTTTGTATAGAAACAATACCAAATTTAAAATTCTTAGATCTGAATCGGTGTCTAAATCTACTTTTTGTATTTATTGCAGATTTAAAATGCGTTGCATAGTAGAAATATAAAATTCTCGAGTCACACATTATTATTGACATAAAATTCTAGGAACGTTACATCTGAATCAGTCGTTGAATCTGATATTCAGTTCGATTCAATACTCAATGAAAAATAAAATAATAAACATAATTCGTCTTGTTAACTGGCAGGTGACGATGTGGACGATTTTACTCTTCATCCTCTCCACGTGGTCTTCGTCATGGGGTCAGGTGATCAACAGAGCACCACATTTCGTGCAAGGTGGCGACATGGCCAGACTGGCTGTGTCGGAAGGGACACCTCCAGGTGCACCTGTGTACACTCTCAAGGGAGAAGATCCAGAAGGATCCAAGTTACATTACTCGATCAGTGGTGAATATTTCACTGTGAACCGGGACAGCGGTGTCGTTGTTCTCAGAAAGGCGTTAGACAGGGAGATCCAGGACTTGATCGAAGTGATCATCAGCATAACGGGTAACTATGCTGCTTTTACTGGTGTCCCGTTACAATGTTACGGTGGAATATCAATCGATAAACGACGATATGTAGGGCATTAGACGACTGCATACATTGATAGAATGATAATCATTTGGTTATGCAATTGAACTTCGACAAAGTTTCTTTCCTTACATTTCTATATCTGATTTGAAATCTTCAACTTTCAATTTCCGCTCGTTGTTAGATGCGTTTAGCATAACATCTAT